>APFE031670296.1:135863-201248 GCA_000404065.3 Pinus taeda
TAACTGTACCAGATAAAAATTTAGAAGAAACACCTTTACAATCATCCCTCTGGCTTACTGAACACTCATTGACTTTCAAACACATGACCTTGTAACATTTTTGACCAAAAGCCTAGACCTAGGAAATTGACCTCAAGAGAAGACAAGACAAGCTTGAAAGAGCTTAATGACTGAAATGGCCTGAACCAACAATGCCAAGAGGGGTATAAACACATCAGCTCCTCCATCAGGGTTGTGGCATGCCTAACGGGATGCAAAAATTGACACTAATGAGACACCTACCTATGCAAATGCAAAGAGTTTTGATCGCTGATGGAGGGCTCAAGACCGACTCTAACATGTATGATTCAAGTTATCGCGTTGTTCTTATTACATTAGGAAATAAGTTGTACAGGATACCAGAGGTAGCCCCGCCTACCGCCATCTCTCTAGTTACTGCAAAACAATGCAGTAAGCTAATTTCAAAAACCGGGAAATTTGTTTTCCTGATGATACTCCCTCAAGGAAAGAAGAAGACAGTGGCCAAGACCTCCAGACAAGGCCCCTCCACACGACAACAACAAATGGACAAGGTCGTGGAAGAATACGAGGACATCTTCTCCTCCCCTGCAGGGGTGCCTCTGCACTGTCAGGTCAAGCACTCCATCAATCTGACCCCAGGCGTGTCGTTAACCAATGGACCAATCTATCGATGCTCCATTCTAGAGAACGATGAAATCAAGAGGCAAATTCAGGAGCTACTAGAGAAAGGTCACATTCGACTGATTTCATCACCTTGTGGGAGCCCGATCGTGTTGGTATAGAAGAAGGATGGGACTTGGAGACTCTGTATTGACTATCGAGAGTTGAACAAGATCATTGTCCGGAATAGGTACCCGATCCCATGGATTGATGACCTTCTAGACCAACCGAAGGGAGCAAAATATTTCAGCAAGATCGACTTAAAGTCTGGATATCACCAGGTACCAATCGAACCCTGCGATGTGTGGAAGACTGCCTCCAAAGTCAAGGAGGGCCCTTTTCGAATGGTTGGTTATGCCTTTCGGTTGACGAATGCTCCTGCAACCTTCATGAGGCTCATGGATTACATCTTATGGCCATTCACCAACTCATTTGTAGTGGTATACTTGGATGACATCCTGATCTTCAGCCAGTGTTGGGAAGAGCACCTCCACCACATCCGACAGGTTCTCCAAACAATGCGGAAACACAAGCTGTGTGCCAATTTGGAGAAATGTACTTTCGACATGACCCAGGTTTAGTATCTAGGATACATTATTGATGAACGGGAGGTGCATGTGGATCTAGCCAAGAGCTAATTCATTTGGGATTGGCCAACCCAAACCACTCTGATAGAGCTCCGTAGCATTCTGGGTCTTGCCAATTTCTACCGTAGTTTTGTGTTGGGGTTCCCTCATATCACTTGGCCCTTGAGTCAAGTCACCAAAGGAGGAGCGAAAGAAAATTTCTTTTGGTTTGAATCTCAACAAAAGGCATTCACAGAGTTGAAACATCGCCTCTACTCTGCACCAGTGCTCACATTACTAGACTCACAACAACCATTTGAGATTGAGACATATGCCTATGACTATGCTATTAGGGCAGTCCTTACTCAACCGGGGCATCCAGTGGCATATCACAGTGAGACACTTTCCGACATGGTCCGAAAGTATCCCACTTATGATAAAGAGATGTATTCCATTGTGCAAGCTTGCCGACAATGGAAGCATTACATTTTGGGGAAGGAAATGGTCATCCATAGAGACCACCAACACCTGCAATTCATACAGATGCAAGGGAATTTGCAAAATGATTACCATCAGAAGTGGTCCACATACCTACAACAGTTCCATTTGAATATCAAGTATAACAAGGGTAGCACAAATAATGTTGCAGACTGCCTCAGCCGACCACCAATCACGACGTTAATTGCCATGCTCAACTCTTGTGGGCACGAGACTTCTGATTGACCACTTCCCTATAAAAGCGACCAAGAATTAGGCCACACATACCAAACGCTCTCGGGGGTTCAACAAGTTCCAAGTTTTCACCTCATGGATGCTCTGTTATGTCATATGGGACACCTTTGTGTTCCTTCAAGCGAGCGTGCGAAGATGATTTGGGAAGCACACTAAAGTCAGTCTACTAGGCATTTCAAGGTCGAGAAAACAGTGGCAGTATTACAGAAGTATTCTATTGGTCGAATCTTCGACAGGATGTCGGGAAGTACATCAGATCCTACACTACCTGCCACATCACCAAACCAACCATTAAGAAGCAAGGTCTCTATACTTTGCTACCTACCCCTAGTCGACATTGGGAATCCATCTCCATGGATTACATGTCAGACCTTCCTTCTATTAAGCATGGAAATGACTGTGTTTTTGTGGTCGTCGATCGATTCTCGAAGATGGCCATTATGGTGGCCTTTAAGAAGAGTATCACAACAGAAGCCACTACTAAACTCTTCTTTGAACGAGTGTGGGTACACTTTGGGATTCCACATTCTATCATCTTAGATTGGGATAACAGGTTCCTTAGTACATTTTGGTCTAGTCTCTAGTCGATGCTGGACACCAAGCTCACTAAGTCCACAGCTTTGCATCCCCAAACTGATGGCCAGACAAAGGTCATCAACAAGATGATCCTACACATTCTGCGCATGTACAACTCAAAGCATCTATGCAGATGGAATGAGAGCCTCCCCTATGTCCAACATAGTTACAATCGGGCTCTCCATAGCTCGACTGGCCACAACCCTTTTTAGGTGGGCTTGGGATTCTAACCACTATGTCCCATTGATGTGGCCATACTAGTTGCAGTGACTCAGGGAGTTTCGGCTCATGTCCAGTCCGAAGCCGACAAGGAAATTAGCTTCATTGAGCATATTCAACACATCTTCCAATAGGTCCATGACATATTGGACAAAACCAATGCCAAGTACAAGCAACGACATGATCAGGATCAGGTGCCACACAAGTTCCATGTGGGCGACAAGGTTTGGTTACATTTGTAGAAGGAGCACCTCACCAGGCCCCACCACAAGATTCACCCACTTTGATATGGGCCATACACCATCACCAAGGCTGTGGGAGATAATTCTTTTGAGCTCAACATTCCCCTATTCCTTGGCCTGCACCTAGTGTTTATTGTGGATCGCCTTTGGCCATACTTTCCACCATTACTAGACACATCCAACATTGCAGAACAACTCACACCAACAAAGTTAAATCAAGATTGCATGGAACAAGATGCAATCGATTGGATCATGGAAACGCAAATCAAGAACACTCGCTAGCATAAAATCTAACTATATGGAGTTGTAAAAGCAGGTCAACTCCTTCACCACGGCAAGCGGCTCACCAGAGACCGAGTTCAATAGAAGTTTCCTCATCTCATGGAGGAAATCAACGCAATGGGGACCATTGCTTCCTAAGGGGGAGGAATGATCCAGGTGGATATTGGTGGCCACCCGCCAATTCCACTTGGACCACCACCATTATTTCTCTCATTATTTATTTATTTTATTTTATTTATTTATTATTTTTTTTTCCTTAACTGTAGCACAATTTAATATTTTTAACATTTTTTTTTCGGGTCCTAAACTTCCGGAGCCATTTTGAGGCCCTAAACGATGTTTTTTTTGGCAATTACCGCCAGAAACATTGTATTATTCATTTTTTTGTCGTAGTCCTTAGAGATATATTTCCAACGAGGTATCATGCGCATCAAATGAAGATAATATGACCAAGTCACCACCCCGGGAAGTTGGCTACTCAACTAACCCCAATGGGGCCCATAAACTCTTGGTGTTACATCTCCTCGGGTTAGGGTTTTGGTTGTTTAGGGTTTGCTCTTATTGTTCAATAATAAAAAGGCCCTTGAGCCTCATCGTAACACAATTCAAAGGCACATAGCCACCATATCTCTTCTCAAAGATAACATCGCCGAGCTAGTCTCATTTCCATATTGTTTGTAAGCATATTTCATTATTTGATATTAATCAAAGGAAGTGTTATTTATGCTGCATCTCTGTATTTATGGGTATATCTGTAATTCGTTGTGTTTCTGTTTAAATTCGGATCAGTAGTATTAGAGGGGACTGCTCTTTCTCTGTTTTTCTTTGCATGTCCCCAACGAGGTCGGGTTATAAGGAGTTAGGGATAGAACTGGTCGAACCTTTGCAAGACCAAACTCGTAACAGCCTCCATGGAGGAAGAAAATAAAGATGAGGGAGGAGGAGATACTATCAAAATATTGGTTGACGAGGCCCTCGAGAAATAAAGGAACGCAATGATGGATAACTTTGCCAAGATACTCCAACGGTTGCCCACCGGTGGCACATCCACATCAAATAGCCACTCTGGAGGCTCCAGACCTTTTAAGGTACAAGTAAACTTTGACATTCCCATATTTGAGGGCTAAATAGATGCAGACGTCATAGATAAATGATTGAATATGTTAAAAGGATATTTTTAAGTTCATGATTTTTCCAATTGAGAAAAGATTACTTTTGCTCTTGTCAAAGCCACCCCCCATGTCAAGGACTAGTGGCAAACCTATTGTGAGTAGAAGGATGATAGTACGAACTCACTGCTTTCAGTTGCTCCCACTTGGAATTCATTCCGCAATGCCATCAAGGAGCAGTACTACCTTGTTGGGAGCTATGAGGACAAACACATAAAGTGGACCATGTTGCGGCAGGGAAGGGATCAAGATGTGCTGGAGTTTACCAATGTTTTTCATACCTTGCGCACGGAGTTGGGCATCAAGGATTCTGAGAAAAATTTGGTACTCAATTACCACGACTGCCTACATAGATACATCCAAGACGAGATGGAGTTTGTGGACATCTCCTCACTCGGCACGATGTACCGATATTCGGTCAAGATTGAGCAGAAGTTTAAACAGAATAAGCGAGACTTTAGACTTGTGAATCCGAAGCAAGGGAAACGTACCCCCAAACTGCATAACAAAGGATAAAGCCAAGGGGGGATGACCCAAGACAATTTGCCAAGGCCACAAGAAAAATACAACACTGTAAAGCCGAAAAAGGACACAGGAAAGTGGTGTGAGTTCCATAAGAGCTCCACCCACAACATAAGCGAGTGTCGGGTTAAGCAATCACTAGTGGCCAAGATGAAGGCTTCAGAATCATATGCATGTTCCGACCCTAAGTCAGAACCTGATAAAGGGAATGAAAAAGGGAAGAAAATTATTGATGCGAAGCCCAACGCCAATGTCACCACCACAAATATCCAGAAGGAGGAACCCGAAGATCCAGAGGAGGAGGAGCGTCTCTTCCACTCCTAGATGTGGGTGAAGGGTTCCCCGCTACAATTCATTATCGACAGTGGGAGCTAAAAGAATTTCATTGCAGTAGAGGTCGTGAAGAAGTTTGGCTTATTGACGTCAGCACACCCACAATTGTACACCATTGGGTGGCTTCACGAAGGACGGGATCTGTGTGTGAGCCAACATTGTCACCTTCCATATATCATTAAGCCCTTCACGGATGAGGTATTATGTGACGTTTCTCCCCTTGATGTTTGTGATGCATTATTAGGCCAACAATACTTATGGAAGCGACATGTTGTGTATGATTCAAGGCCTCGCATTGTTATTGTTACATTAGGAAATAAGTTGTATATGATATCAGAGGTAGCCCCGCCTACCACCATCTCTCTGGTTACTGCAAAACAATGTAGTAAGATAATTTCAAAAACCAGGAAATTTATTTTTTCTAATGATACGCCCTCAAGGAAAGAAGAAGACAGTGGCCAAGACCTCCAGACAAGGCCCCTCCACACGACAACAACAGATGGACAAGATCGTGGAGAAATACGGGGACATCTTCACCTCCCCGGTAGAGGTGCCTCTACACTGTCATGTCAAGCACTCCGTCGATCTAACCCCAGGTGCATTGTTACCCAATTGACCAATATATCGACGCTTCATTATGGAGAATGATGAAATCAAGAGGAAAATTTAGGAGCTGCTACAGAAATGTCACATTCGGCCGATTTCATCGCCCTGTGGGAGCCCGATCGTGTTGGTACAAAAGAAGGATGGGACTTGGAGACTCTGTATTGACTATCAGGCGCTGAACAAGATCACTGTATGGAATAGGTACCTGATCCGACAGGTTGATGGCCTGATGGACCAACCCAAGAGAGAAAAATATTTCAGCAAGATTGACCCGAAGTCTGGATATTACCAGGTACCAATCGAACCCTCCGATGTGTGGAAGACTGCCTTCAAAGTGAAGGAGGGGCTTTTCGAATGGCTGGTTATGCCTTTCGGGTTGACGAATGCTCCTAAAATCTTCATGAGGATCATGGATGACATCTTATAGTCATTCACCAACTCATTTGTAGTGGTATACTTGGATGACATCCTAATCTTTAGCCAGAGTTGGGAAGAGCACCTACACCACATCTGACAGGTCCTCCAAACACTATGGCAACAAAAGCTGTGTGCCAATTTGGAGAAAGTACTTTTGGAATGACCTAGGTTCAGTATTTGGGATACATTATTGATGAATGGGGGGTGCATGTGGATCTAACCAAGATCCAAGTCATTCGGGATTGGCCAGCCCCAACCACTTTAACAGTGCTCTGCAGCTCTCTGGGTATTCCCAATTTCTACCACAGGTTCGTGTTGGGGTTCTCTCATAGCATTCGGCCCTTGAGTCAAGTCACGAAAGGAGGAGTGAAAGCAAAATTCTCTCAACAAAAGGCATTCGTAGTGTTGAAACATCGCCTCTGCTCTGCACCAGTGCTTACATTACTAGACATGCAACAACCACTTGAGATTGAGACAAATGCCTCTGACTATGCTATTGGGGCAGTCCTTATTCAACAGGGGCATCCAGTGGAATATCACAGTGAGACACTCTCATACATGGTCTAGAAGTATCCCACTTATGATAAAGAGATGTATTCCATTTTTCAGGCCTGCTGACAATGGAAGCATTACATTTAGGGGAAGGAAACGGTCATCCACACAGACCACTGACCCCTGTAATTCATATAGAGGCAAGGGAAGTTGCAGAATGATCACCATCAAAAGTGGTCCACATACCTGCAACAATTCCATTTGAATATCAAATACAAGAAGAGAAGCACAAATATTGCAGACTGCCTCAACCGACCACCGATCATGGCGTTAACTGCCCTGCTCAACTCTTGTGGGCACGAGACTTCTGATTGGCCACTTCTTTACAAAAGTGACCCAGAATTCGACCACGCATACCATATGCTCTCGGGGGGTCAGCAAGTTCTAGGTTTTCACCTCCAGGATGCTCTGTTATGCCATATGGGACACCTTTGTGTTCCTTTAAGCGAGCGTGCAAAGATGATTTAGGAAGCGCACTACAATCAGGTTACTAGGCATTTCGTGGTCGAGAAAACAGTGGCAATACTGCAGAAGTATTTCCAGTGTCCGAATCTTCGACAAGATGTCGGGAAGTACATCCGATCTTGACCTGCCTCTGCCATCGCCAAATTGACCATCAAGAAGCAAGGTCTCTATACTTCGCTGCCTACCCCTAGTCAAATACATCTCCATGGATTACATGTAAGGCCTTCCTTCTACTAAGCATGGCAACGACAGTGTTTTTGTGGTCGTCGAACGATTCTCAAAGATGGCCATTATGGCAGCCTAGAAGAAGAGTATCACAACAGAAGCCATTGCTAACTCTTCTTTGAACGAGTGTGGGAACACTTTGGGATCCCACAGTCTATCATCTCAGATCGGGATAGCAGGTTCCTCAACACATTTTGGTCCAGTCTTTGGTCAATGCTGGACACCAAGCTCATTAAGTCCACAACTTTCCATCCCCAAACCGATGGCTAGACAGAGGTCTTCAACAGGATGATTGTACACATTTTACGCATGTACAACTCAAAGCATCCACACACTTGGAATGAGAGCCTCTCCTATGTCTAGCATAGCTACAATTGGGTTCTCCACAACTCGATTGGCCACAACCCTTTTTAGGTGGGCTTGGGATTCCAACCACTATGTCCCATTGATGTGGTCATACTAGTTGCAGCGACTCAGGGAGATTCAACTCATGTCTAGTCCGAAGCCAACAAGGCAAATATCTTCATTGAGCATATTGAACACATCTGCCAAAAAGTCCATGACATATTGGACAAAACCAATGCCAAGTACAAGCAGCGACATGATCAACATCGGGTGCCACACAAGTTCCAAGTGGAGAACAAGGTTTGGTGATCCAGGTGGCTCTAGAGAGGCACACAAGACAAAGAGGACTGATGGAAGCTCAAAAACAAAAGTGCTCAAAATTTGATCAAACCAAATTGAGGTTGTAGATCTTGTCGTCCTGATCACGACGGTGCGAACAGTTCGTCAATCCGAGTCCGATTGCGAAAGTTAGACGCAGTCAAAGTTGGGTTGACTTTTTGATGATTGGGCAGCTTAAGGAGGCCACAATTTGGACTTTTTCCGGCCACCAAATTGCAGCCAACCTGGGCGGGATTCTTGGTGAAATTGTGGGATTGTTAAAAAAGACTCCTATGGCTTAAAAACTAAAATTTTAAAAAACGACCCATTTTTGTTATGTTAATAAAAATATATTATATATACAAAAAAACGGTGGCAGGCCACCAACCCTGCCACCCCTTATCCGCACCAACCAAATCCATAAAAAAAAGAAACTATGTAATTATGGAGGGGCGGGCCATGACCCCCGACCCCTCCCCCACACAACTGTCCCACGGGACCTTCACAACAAACAAAATAAATGGGTGGGCGGGCCCTTGGGGCACGAGCCCAACCAAAAACACACAAACAAACCAACGGCCATTAAGGAGCTAGAGCGGGGGTATGGTGGGAGGGCCACCCAAGGCAGGCCCGACCCAACCATTAATGTTTTTTTAAAAACAAAATTTTGTTTGTAAAAGGTTATAAAAAAAGAAATTCGTTATGTAAAAGGGAGGAGGCAGGATTTGACTGCCCGACCTCCTCCATATTAACCGGCCTCCGAACCAACTCTGCCAACCACCCACTTGGGGAAATATGCCAGCCAAGTTGTATTTAACCACAATTTGTCAGTGCGCCCAAGGAGAGGAGGCAGTGCACGCGGTTCGAGGCATAATTTTGCAGTAAGGGCGAAATTTCACTTTGTCAGAATTTAACAAATTTTATATGGTTTTAGCACTTCTCGATGCCACGAATGTAATGGTGCTGTCAGTTTCTCCATCAGAGATCTAAATTTTTCGACCATTTTTCAGTATGGACATGGAACCATGATTGCTGCAAAAACAAGGAGCAGAACCATGATCCTTGCAATTTTTCTGAGGAGGTAATTTTTCTCCATGTCGGAATATAGTCAATTTTACAGTTGTTTTTCATGGTTTTCCATAGGGATCGCAATGGAAAAGTCAGATTTTCCTTTGGAGTTGCAGATTTCCAGTCCACCCATGGAGCATAATCCTTGAGGAATCTAGGGAATCTAAAAGATTCCTTGAGCCCTAGATTCTCAACTTCTCAGAATTCAGATTTTGGACAGTCGATTTTTCACTATTCAATGCCAAAAATCTAATGGTGCATTCAAATTTCTCATTCTCTCATTCTATTCTTTAGCCACTTTTCTAAGTGGAATGCAGGTGTCAACATCCATGTGTGAGCAGTCATGCGATTGATGCCATGAGATCGATGGTCTGAACAGCTTCAGCAATTTGACATTCACTTCTTCAGATGGCCCTTGGTTGTGAGGTATATGCAGTGTTCTTGTACTTATTTTGCTATGCATTGTGCTGCACAGGTCCTTGATTGATGTTTTATGTGGGATCCTATTTCTTACTCATTTTTATGATTCCTGCTTGATGTGACGCGAAATCGCCTATGTGATGTACTTGTTGTCATGATTCGTCAGCTTGTGTTTTGAGATCCTTTTGTTGTATGTTTATAGGATACTCATGTTGTCATCATGCATGTTTGCATTGAGATACCTTTTATGACATGTTGGCAGGATGCTCATCATTCATGACTTTTTGTGTCAAACTGATAGGAGTCTTTTGACTGAGAGTTCCTGTAGTGGAACATCTTGTGGCGCCACTCCTGCATGAGGGCACTTTCCTAATGTGATAACGACATCACCTCTTATGTACATCATTACTATTGACAACACTTAATGCAACAGCCTACACCATCTTGACACCGGGGCTCGGAGACGTAGTCCCTCCTGGACGAACTCCATTATCAATGGCTTATGTTTTTATGTTGCTGATGATTGTCATGTTCCTCTTCTTTACAACATGTACATGTATTCATTTATGTTTCTTTTAACAACGTAATTTAACAAATTACGAAAGTAAAAGGTCTTGGAAGGGTCCTTCGTCACAACCAGACTTGGATCATGTGGTATCAGAGTGGTCTTTACGTGTATGTGAATTGCAGTGTGAACAATGGAACATGCAGTGACAGAGGATGAAAAAGCGATGTACAAGACCCTGCTCAACAGTTCCAGAAGAGTGGAAATCATGTATGAAACTCTACAGAAAGAAATAGAGGAAAAGGAGCGATTGTAGCTTCAGTTGCAAGCCACAGAAGAGGCCCTGGAAGAACTGAAGCAAAATAAACATAATCTTCAAACAGAGAACGCTAAATTGAAGATGCGCCTACTTGAAGAGAAAGAGGAAAAACAAAGTTTTCTACGACAGCTGCAAGCAAAGGACGAGGCCTTGGAAAAGCTGCAGCGCAACCCATGTGAGGTAAAAGGTAGTTCTCCATCTTCATGTATTTTTCCTGATAATGATTTTGTTGTTTTCAAAAATCATACCACAGGAATTGGCTCCAAACTGTTGAAGAAAGTGGGGTATGAAGCAAAAGGCTTGGGAGTTAATGGCCAAGGCATTGTCAACCCCATCAAAGTAGAGGAATTACCGTGTCGAACAGGACTTGGGTATGTCAGAAAGGAAGTTGGGGAATGCACCATGACAGTTAGCGGACCACCAACAACAGATGATGAACAACCCTCATTAGTTCTTTCCAAGTCGACAGAGGAGGTAAAAGATATTGATTTCCTTTTAGTTTCATCTTCACATAGTGTGAGTTCTGTTGGAGATTTGGAGATCCCAATTATAGGGGAGGCTCCTTACAAGGATAAGGCACAAGGAGAAAGAAGAACTTGGTGTTAAACTCAACCTTTGGAGGTTGTGCACGAACATCGATTTGCAGGCTCGAGATACACTAAAGGAGAGTGCTTGAAGGTGTCAGAGTCATCTGAGACATCATTGAAATCGTCGAGGAAAGAGAATGATGGGAACACATCCCCATCATCCCACGATAGTGCCCATTGCAGGGAGAGAGCTGAGGCAAGCTCTCATCGCCATACTGACATTAGAGACAACAAGGGAAGGTATAACCACTTTCGATCTTCGAATGTTCATTTTGATTATGATCATATTGATAATAATGAACGTAAAACATGGCATCGAAAAACATGCACCTTTTGTGGATTACATAACCATACATTTTCTAAGTGTTGGAAAAGAATGGCAACACACAAAAGGATGAGGCGTGAAAGACCATCTCAACAACATGAAAAGAAATAGGTTAAGAAGATATGGAGGAAGAAAACCTATTGCAGTCATTGCGATAGAAAGGGCCATCAAAGAGCCACATGTTTGAGACTCCATCCAGAGCAGCGCCTTAAAGACAAAGTGTCAATGCATGAACTAGGTGAAATGATTGTTCGACAAGAAAAATCGCCACAAGGAGGTGACCCATTCACATTGATAAGTGAAAAATGGTTTCTAAACATGTTATCATTTCATGTTCGTGCTTTTGTAAATCATATGTTGCATTTTAAAATGCAAAAGTGATGATGTGTTTTCCATCACTTGTTCAGCAACAATGATGTCTAGTCTTATTTTGTGTTACATGTTAAACTTTGAAAAGTCATGTCGTGTTTCCATCACTTGTCAAGACAATAGTATTTGGCCTTATGATTGTAAATCATGTGTTGTAGTGATGATGTGTTTTCCATCACTTGTTGAAGCAACAATGATATGTTGGCCTTGTCGTCATAGCTATGGTCTGGCGTCCATCTTAATGTAAACTTGATCACTGAGTATGTTATAAACTCGTGGAAAGTGTGGGACGCTTGGGTCATTATTTGGTCATGAAAGTCAAGCATGTAATTTGCAAAACAATGTACTACAGGTTGCAGGTGTCAGCTCGTCGCTTAAGTCTTCGAAGAACAAAGGTGATCGAGATGGAAGCAAGGCATTTTCAGGATGCTTGTAATGCAGACAAGGTACAGAGAAGTTGCTGATTACTTTTCACGCTTTTGGAGGACCAAAAGCTCCTCAATGGGGAGGATTGATCCAGGTGGCTCTAGAGAGACACACAAGACAAAGAGGACAGATGGAAGCTCAAAAACCAAAGTGCTCGGAAGTTTCTTGAACCAAGTTGAGGTTGTAGATTTCGTCGTCCTGATCGCAACAATGTGAACGGTTCGTCAATCCGATTCCGGATGAGAAAGTTAGACACAGTCAAAGTTGGGTTGAATTTTTGATGATTGGGTAGCTTAAGGAGGCCACAATTTGGACTTTTTCTGGCCACCGGATTCCAGACGAAATTGTGGGATCGTTAAAAAGTTCCTACGGCTTAAAAATAGAATTTTTAAAAACGGCCCATTTTTGTTATGTTAATAAAAAAATATATAAAAAAATAGGTGGCGAGCCACCAACCCGCCACCCCTTATCCGTACCAACTGAATTCATAAAAAAAAGAAACTATGTAATTATCGAGGGGCGGGCCATGACCCCCGGCCCCTCCCCCACATAATCGTCCCACGGGACCTTCACAACAAACAAAATATATGGGTGGGCTGGCCCTTGGGGCACAGGCCCAACCCAAAACACACAAACAAACCAACGACCATTAAGGAGCTGGAGCAGGGGTACGGTGGGTGGGCCTGACCCAACCATTAATGTTTTTTTAAAACAAAATTTTGTTTGTAAAAGGTTATAAAAAAAGAAATTCGATATGTAAAAAGGAGGCGAGGTTTAATTGCCCGAACTCCTCCATATTAACCGGTCTCTTAACCAACTCTGCCAACCACCCACTTGGGAAAATCCGCTAGCGAAGTTGTCTTTAACCGCAGGTTGTCAGTTTACCCAGGGAGAGGAGGCAGTGCACGCGGTTCGAGGCAGAATTTTGCAAGAGGGGCGAAATTTCAGTTTGTCAGAATTTGACAAATTTTATATGGTTTCAGCACTTCTCGATGCCACGAAAGCAATGGTGCTGTCCGTTTCTCCATTAGAGTTCTGCATTTTTGGCCATTTTTCAGTATGGACGTTGAACCATGATCGCTGCAAAAACAAGGAGTGGAACCATGATCCTTGCAATTTTCCTGAGGAGGTAATTTTTGTCCATGGAGAAATATAGTCAAGTTTATAGTCGTTTTTCATGGTTTTCCATAGGGATCGCAATGGCGAAGTCAGATTCACCTTTGGAGTTGCAGATTTCCAGTCCACCCATGGAGCAGAATCTTTGAGGAATCTAGGGGGAATCTAAAAGATTTCTTGAACCCCAGATTCTCAACTTCTCAGAATTTAGATTTTGGACAATTGATTTTGCACTATTTGATGCCACAAATTTGATGGTGCATTCAAATTTCTCATTCTCTCATTCTATTCTTTAGCCACTTTTCTAAGTGGAATGCAGGTGTCAACATCCATGTGTGAGTAGTCATGTGATTGACGCAGTGAGATCGATGGTCCGAACAGCTTCAACAGTTTGACATTTGCTTCTTCAGATGGCCCTTGGTTGTGAGGTATATGCAATTTTCATGTACTTCTTTTGCTATGCATTGTGTTGCACAGGTCCTTGATTGATGTTTGATGTGGGATCTTGTTTCTTACTCATTTTTATGATTCCTGCTTGATGTGACGCGGAATTTCCTATGTGATGTACTTGTTGTCATGATTTGTCATGTTGTGTTTTGAGATCCCTCTGTTGTATGGTTATGGGATACTCATGTTGTCGTCATGCATGTTTGCATTGAGATCCCTTTTATGCCATGTTGGCAAGATGCTCATCATTCATGAATTTTTGTGTCAAACTGATAGGAGTCTTTTGACTGAGAGTTCCTCTAATGGAACATCTCGTGGTGCCACTTCTGCATGAGGGAATTTTCCTAATATGATAACGACATCACCTCTTATGTACATCATTACTATTGACAACACTTAATGCAGCGGCCTACACCATCTTGACACCGGGGCTCAGAGACGTAGTCCCTCCTGGACGAACTCCGTTATCAACGGCTTATGTTTTTATGTTGCTTATGATTGTCATGTTCCTCTTCTTTACAGCATGTACACGTACTCATTTATGTTTCTTTTAAAATTTCAATTTAACACATCATGAAAGTAAAAGGTCTTGGAAGGGTCCTTTGTCATACCCTGACCTGGATCATTTGGCTACATTTGTAGAAGGAGCGCCTCGCTGGGCCCATCGCAAGATTCACCCGCTTCGATATGGGCCATACACCATCACCAAGGTTGTGGGAGATAATGCTTTTGAGCTCATCATTCCACCATTCCTTTGCTTGCACCATGTGTTTAATGTGGATCGCCTTTGGCCATACTTTCCACCATTACTAGACACATCCGACATTGCAGAACAACTCACACCAACAGAGTTAAATCCAGATGGCATGGAACAAGCTACAATTGATCAGATCATGGACACGTAAATCAAGAACACTCACAAGTAGAAGATCCAACTGTATCGAGTTGTCAAAGAAGGCCAACTCCTTCACCAGGGCAAGTGGCTCACTAGGGACCAAGTTCAGTAGAAGTTTCCTCGTCTCATGGAGGAACTCAACGCAATGGGGACCATTGCTTCCTAGGGGGGAGGAATGATCCTGGTGGATATTGGTGGCCACCCACCAATTCCACTTGGACCACCACCATTGTTTCTTTTAGTTTTCCAGTTTCCTTAATTGTAGCACAATTTACTATTTTTAGTAGTTTTTCGGGTCCTAAACTTCCGGACCCGTTTTGAGGCCCTAAAAGACGCTTTTTTGGCAATCTACCGCCAACGAATTTGATTAAGTCATCTTTTCCATGATAGTCCTCGGAAAGATCTTTCCAGCAAGGTATCATGCACATCAAAAATAGATAATATGACCAAGTCACGATCCTGGAAGTTGGCTGCCCAACTAACCCCAACAGGGCCAATAAACTCTTGGTGTTACATCTCCTCGGGTTAGGGTTTTGGTTGTTTACGGTTTACTCTTATTGTTCAATAATAAAAACAGAATGATCACTATCAGAAGTGGTCCACATACCTGCAACAATTTGATTTGAATATCAAATACAAGAAGGGTAGCACAAATAATGTTGTTGTTATGTAAAAATTAGTTAGTATAGTTTATTAAGCAAAAGGGCATGATCAAAGATCATGCGTGTTAACCAAGAGGCACCTAAGGCAGTATATAGCCTGGGCCTCTCACAAAAATGTATCATCATCATTCAATTATTAATAAAATATTTACTTAATTCAGTTTATTACGGAAGTTTTATACTTCATCTGGTATCAGAGCCAACTTTAGACTAGTGACACCCACAAGTTCTGCTGGCCATCAGGCCCATGGGCTTCCCATAAAACAGCAGTGCGTGTGGGCTGTGTGTATTTTGCTTGGAGTGATACGCTAGGTAATACGCTAAAACATCGACGGGCGATACGCTGAAAGCTGAAACATCAGCGGAAAACTGTGGAGGGTGATACGCTAAATCAGCGGTGAGGTCTGTGTCATTTTTTCTTTGACCCGCGGTTCCATTGCGGTGGGTTCTCCTATTGCGGCGGTGCGCCGTTGAACCATTGGTGAAGTGTAGTCGTTTTTTATCTGCGGTGACCTGGTGACATCCGCTCGAAGGCTGAACGATCAAACGAAACGTGACCATCCCGGGTTGGACGTGACTGTCCATTCGGTTAACTAAATAAATTATTACATACACCTACGGATATCACATTACATATATTTAATTTAATTATATAGAACTAAAACTATATAATAAAAAAGTTACATATATGTAAGTAATATTAATTAATTAAAATAATAATTTTTTTATTTAATTAAATAATAATTAATAAATAAATAAATAAATATATATATATATATATATATTATTTATTATTATTATTATTTATTTTTATTATTTATTAATTATAATATCTTTTGATTAAAAAAAATATATTGAGCTGGCAAAGAAATTTACATCCCCGCAAACTCGCTCCATGTATGTCAATGGCTGATTTCAATAAAAAATTGATTGAATTGGAGAATAGGATTACTAACCACTCCGATGATTTCAATAAAAAATTAGTTGATTTCCAGAATAAGTTTAATGGGCACTCTGACAATATCAAGAGGCTACAGGACATGACAAATCGAATAGAACTGCAGAGGGGGCAGAACCATAGCCAAACCGAAATAAATCAAAAACCGACCTTGACATTGTTGAACCACTTGTGTAGAAAGCATGATATAACACCTGAACAACTACTCCAAGAAGATGGAGAAAATCTAGAGCACAATTCAACAGACTCAACAAAATCAACAGATTCTCAAAAAGATGAATCTCCAAAAAAATCAGCAACGTCCCAGCAAGAAAATAGTAATGCGATTTTTTCAAATAAGGAACTCTGGGATACATTTACCAATCAACATCCTTTTTTCGCTCAACCATTAGCGACATATCAGCGAAGGGCGAAAGTCGAGATGCCTTAATTCGATGGAAACGAAAAATACAGTGTTGCATGGATAAATAAAGCAGAAGAATACTTCGAGATTTATGACATCAACGATGATGACGAAAGGCTTAGGCACGCATCCATGAAAATGGAAGGAGAAGCATATAATTGGTATATGTGGTGGAAGAAGACGATAATCGCCATCAGTTGGAGGAAATTTAAAGATGCATTCTTTAAAAGATTCCAAGCTGTAAGGGAAGAAGAGTTTTTTCATCACTCATCAAAATACGAAAAAAAGGAAGTGTGGATGAGTACACTCAAGGATGGGAAACCTTAGTGACACGAGTACCTGGGTTATCAGAGTCTTGTCTAGTTCAATCATACATCTCCGGACTTAAAACTCATTTACAAGTAGAACTTGACCTTCATGACATTAAGACAATAGAAGTAGCAAGACGAAAATAAAAAACTGCTGAAAAGAAATTTGAACAAACACTGTGGTCAAAACCGGAAAAAGTATATTCAATACGAAGAGTGCCCCAGTCTGTGGATTCAAATAATACAAGATATGTTGCACCACATCGTCGTGAAGGTGAAAAATCTAATGTGGAAATACAAAAGATAAAATAAGGCAAATGCAAACGTTGTGGTGAGAAGTGGGATCTCAAACATAGGTGTGCTAAGGGAAAAGAACCAAAGAACCTATATAATTGTGAAGAAACTAATGATTCAAACAATGAAGATTCTGACATAGAAGAAACAGAAGATGCCCCAAAATTCTCACCAGAATTAGATGACAGAAGTATTCCACAAGTGTCACTATCAGCTATGACATGTATATCACAACCTTAGACCTTAAAGTTGAAAGGACACATAAAGAAGAACAACGTAGTGGTTCTCATCGACTCTAGTAGCACACACAATTTTTTAGATGCAACTGTGGCAAAGAGACTCAATATTTTTTTCATTTCCCTTGCCAAACATGAAGGTGATGGTAGCTGACACTAAGAAGATTGAAAAGGTGGGGAAATGCCATAAGGTCAAATTGCAGATTCAAGACTTTAATTTAGAATCTCCATTCTTCACTGTACCATTAGGTGAAGTAGATGTAGTCTTAGGCATCCAATGGCTATGAACTCTAGGCACTTATGCTGCCAACCATCAAGTACAATTCATAAGATTTAAATGGGGAGGTCAGAGGTACAAATTACACGGATTCCAGGCACCAGAGAATCAAATTGTATCATAATCTCAGAGAATGAAGATGATTCGAAAAGGAGCACCCGCTTATGTAGTACAATGTCACCAATTAGAAATGTTATCTGCAAATATGATCAGTGAAGAATCACCAGAAATACAAGATCTAATTCAGAAGCATGAAAAAGTATTTCAATACCTACCTATGAAAATGCCTCCTAACAGGGAAATTGAGCATACAATAGAAGTCAAAGCAGGGTTAGACCCCGTCAACATCAAGCCATATCGACATCCACATCACCAAAAAACGGAAATTGAGAGATTAATCCAAGACCTTTTAAAGTGTGGGATCATCTCGAAAAGTAAAAGTCTGTATGCTGCTCCAGTGGTATTGGTAAGGAAGAAGGATGGTTCGTTCAGGATATGCATTGATTATAGAGGATTGAACAAAATAACAACTAAAAACAAGTTCCTAATTCCCTTTATCGACGAAATGTTGGATGAGCTACATGGCACAAAATACTTCTCAAAATTGGACTTAAGGTCAGGCTACTATCAAATCAGGATCAGATTAGAAGACATACCAAAAACGACATTCCGTACACACGAAGGTCACTATGAATTTAAAGTAATGTCATTTGGGTTAACCAATGCACTAGCAACAATTCAAGCAACTATGAACGAATTATTTCATCCACATCTTAGGAAATTTGTATTGGTATTCTTTGACAATATTTTAATTTACAGTAAAACTTGGAAGGAGCACTTACAACATCTGGATAAAGTTCTTACACTACTAAAAGAGCATCAGTTTTGTGCAAAAAAATCCAAATGCACCTTCGGAAAGGAAGAAGTAGAATACCTTGGACACATTATATCCCATGAAGGCGTAAAGGTGGATCCTAATAAAATCAAAGCTATAAAAGAATGGACCAAACCTATTAATGTATCCAAGCTAAGAGGGTTCTTAGGTTTGATTGGATATTACTGAAGGTTTATTAAAAACTATGCACATATAACTGCGCCTTTAACAAACCTTTTAAAGAAGAATTCATTTCTATGGGATGAGGAAACAAGAAGGTGTTTTGAAAAATTAAAGGAAGTTATGTCTAATGCCCTCATATTGGAAACACCAGATTTTTCTAAACCATTTATCAGTGAGTGTGATGCTTTCGGATTCGGTATAGATGCAGTGTTAATGCAAGAAGGGCATCCAATAGCTTTTGAAAGTAGGAAGCTCAATAAAAGAGAACACCTCAAGTCCACATACAATAAAGAAATGCTCGCTAATATGCATGCACTAGCTAAGTGGAGGCAATATATTTTGGGAAGTAAGTTCTCCATTCGAACAGACCATAATAGTCTCCAGCACCTCCTTCAACAAAAAACACTTTCCGAAGAACAACAAAAATGGATTGAAAAAATTGCCGCCTTTGACATGGAAATACTACATAAAAGGAGAAAAGACAATGTAGTAGCAAATGCCCTATCCAGGAAAGACGAAGAACCAACACTACTTGCAATTTTGGTTGTTGTTCCTGAATGGCTTAACGAGATTCGAAGTGAGTATGTGAAGGATCCAGAAATAATGGCGATAATCAATAAGCTTCCCAACAACTCAAAATTTGAATGGAAGAATGATATTTTATGGTACAAGGGAAGAATCTATCTAAATGCAAATTCCAAGTTTAAATTTAAGATACTCAAGGAGTCACATGACTCACCATTAGGCGGACATGTAGGATTCTTTAAGACTTACTACAATGCATGTCAATCCTTCTTTTGGAAAGGAATGAGTCACGATATTCAAAAGTATGTAGCAGAGTGTGACACATGTCAAAGGAATAAAAGTGAAAATATTACGACACCTAGATCACTTCACCCTTTAAACATTCCAAATCAGAAATGGGAAGAAATTTCGATGGACTTTATCGAAGGATTACTAGTATCTGAAGGCAAGGACAAGATTTCTTAGTGGTCGACAGAATCACCACATATGCTCACTTTATGGCAATAAAGAAATCATACTCAGTGAAAGAAATCGCTGAAATATTTTGCAAAAATATATATAAGTTACATAGTTTTCCGAAAGTCATTGTGAGTGATAAAGATGCCAAATTCAAGGGTAATTTATGGAAGGAGTTGTTCAACCACATAGGAACCTACCTAAATATGAGTTCCGCTTATCATCCTCAAACAGATGGACAAACATATGTTGTCAATAAATGTTTGGAGGCCTACCTACGTTGCTACGCTACAAAAAAACAAAATAAGTGGGCTCAATGGTTGCATCTCGTTGAGTGGTGGTATAATTCTACTTATCATACGTTAGCAAAAATGACGCCATTTCAAGCTTTGCATGGATATGAACCCCCAAAATGTAAGGATCTAGCTATTGTCCAAACAAATCTACCTGCTGTTAAAAATCAACTAGAAGAAACCCAAAAAATCGTCCAAATACTGAAAGAAAACTTGAATAATGCGAGGAATCGTATGAAGCAACAAGCAGACCAAAACAGAACCGAAAGAGAGTTTGAAGTCGGAGAATGGGTGTTTGTCAAGCTCCAACCATACAAACAATTGCCCTTAAAATAGAAAGGAAAAAACAAGTTGGCACCAAAGTTCTATGACCTTATCATATCAACAAAAAGATCATCCAAGTTGCGTATGGTTTAAGCCTTCCAGAGAAAAGTCATGTTCACAACGTCTTCCATGTCTTTTGCCTTAAAAGGGCACTAGGCAACCATCAATATGTGCAAACAACGCTTCCATCCCTGGATGATGAAGGAAGGGTCATTCTAGAACTAGAAGGTATTTTATCTACTAGAGAAAGGAAGCTTTGACATCATACAATCAAGGAATACTTGATCAAGTGGAAGGACTTACCCGAAGAAGAAGCTTCTTGGGAGACCAAAGCATTTTGTCAACAACATCTGTCATTACGTATGCTTTGACGACAAAGCATTCTTTCGAGAGAAAGGCAATGTTATGTAAAAATTAGTTAATATTATCTAAAAATTAGTTAGTATAGTTTATTAAGCAAAAGGGCATGATCAAAGATCATGCATGTTCACCAAAAGGCACCTAAGGCGGTATATAGCCCGGGCTTCTCACAAAAATGTATCATCACCATTCAATTATTAATAAAATATTTACTTAATTATGTTTATTACGGAAGTTTTATACTTCAGTTGTAGACTGTCTCAGCCGACCACCGATCATGGCGTTAACTACCGTGCTCAACTCTTGTGGGCACGAGACTTCTGATTGGCAACGCCCTCAAGGAAAGAAGAAGACAATGGCCACAGGGTATCATGCGCGTCAAATAGAGATAATATTACCAATAATAAAAGAGGTCCTTGAGCCTCATTGTAACACAGTTCAGAGGCATGTAGCCACCACATCTCTTCTCAGAGATAAAGCTACCATCCCCAAGCTAGTCTCATTTTCATACTGTTTGTAGGCATATTTCATTATTTGATATTAATCAAAGGAAGTGTTATTTCTGCTGCGTCTTCGTATTTATGGGTATATCCGTAATTTGTTTCGTTCTTGTTTAAATTCGGATCACTGGTGATGAAAAACACTATAACAATCAAGATAATAATAAAATAATTACAAGTATATCAAGTTAAGTAAAAACACATCACAAGCAGTATTCAAAGTAAGAGAAATCACCCTTCCTAGCTGCCCCTAGATTTCTCAATAGTATCGATCCTCCACCCACAACTTCATATAAAGTTATATTTTGCTTATGTAATTTTGGACCATTGTGGTTTCAAGTCTTGAGCACTTATGATACTATTACTTAAATTAAATTACTCATTTTCATCAAAATCGAAATATTTATTCTTTATTGCTTTAATAGTCGAGAAGTTAATATGCAAATCATATATTTCAATTTGAACATATCAAAATGTCTTCGTGGAATACTTATTTGCGTATAAAAAAAAAACATAAAAATCATATGAACCAAAAATATTTGTAATAATAGAATTGAACTTATTTTATCCGTTATTTATCTCTAGACCTAAAATGCGCAATAAATCTATATATTGTGCTTCTTGCATATCTTACCATAATTATTAAAATGATTACAATGGCAAAAATACAATTAATCATAATTATTATAATTTTTATAATTATTACAAATTTCAATATTAACATTAATTCAATTTTACTAAAACTATAATCTATCAAAATTTGAACAAATTTTGTCATTAAACAATTTAATATCAATATTTCACATTCATAGTGAAGTGATCGTGATGCAGTTGTGCAAAAATTCTCACAATGTTAGTCAAGCGTGTAGACTTGTAACTCAAGCTTATAAACGTTAAATAGCATCAGAAACTTTTTATAAATAAAAATTTCGCATCTAATAAATTATTTCATTTAAATATTTAATATGTGTGTAAATCCATTTAAAAATAAACCAATAATAATAATAATAAAAACTAATATCCCATTCTATATCTACTTTTATATAGGTTTGTAAATATATTACACATCAAGTTTTAAATCCTTTATTTTCCTTATTGCCAAGGAAATTACCATTTATTCTTAGCACCAAATAAAACGTTGAAATTAGACGGTGCATGCATTGAGCCCATCAAATGTAGTGGAATTTAATGTCGTCTCTTCTCTCTTAGATATGATGGTTTGTCCATTGTTATTATTGAAATGATGAACCGAGGGTGCATGCTCAACATTGTTAACTATTATATTTTATTATTGATTTTAGATTTTTTTTCACCTATTAACTTGTTTAACAAATATGATTATGTTAATTAAATAAGTTAACAAATATGATTATGTTAATTAAATAGGATGATATTTTAATATTATTAATTAATATAAATTTTAAAGTTATGATATTATACTATTAACATATATTTGTTAATTGAGATTAGTTTGGGTAGTTAAGTGAAATAGTTGTTATTTTTTTTTATCGAGGTTCAAGTCTTATAAGTTGACATGTTGACTCTTTGGAATAGTCTTGAGTGAATTTACACAGAGGGTTGATCTAGGGTTAACAACCTTTCTCTTGCCTTTAGGTTGAGAGGGAGGTTGACTTTCTTCTGTGAGCAATACAAAATGTCCAAAAAAATTATTGTTTTAAAAATTATTATTGACATATATTTACATTTTTTCACCACCAATATATGTTATATGGGGTAGATATTTTCACATATTTATTATTTTATTTTTTCATGCTAGTAAAAAGTATTAACTTGTTTATCAAGTATGATTATGTTTATTGAATGACATGTTATTGATTGATATTTTTCTTAAAAAGTTATGTTTTATGAAGACTTCAAAGTTATGTTGCATATAATATATTTGCATATTTTTCACCCCCAATCCGTGATATATGGTCCAGATAATTTCTATATACAACAAGATGGGTTTCAAAGGCAACAAGTCCCTACCTACAAATCTTGGTTTTTAGGGATATGCATATGGGTGTTTAAATGCATATTTATAAGTTGATTAGATCGGATATGGAGTAGATCTATGTGTTCTAAGTTTGCTATGCTATAGTGCATAGGGTTCGTTGAGAAGTTTGAAGCAAGTAGAGAGGCATTGCATTAGTCTTTATAGGATACAAGAAACTTCTTTTTGTTGGGAAATTGGTGGTTAATGGAGCAACTCAAAGGGAATTTTCATTTTAGTGAAAGGTCATGCGAGAATGGAGGGAGTAGATGGTTGTATGGAGCCTCCAAATAACATCTTTTGTTGCGATTCTATTATGTTGGCATAGGTAGTTCACAAGGTGGCTACTCTCAAATGTGGGTGAGTCCAATCTCAGATGATGAAACAACTGAGGCCTAAGGTTTTCTCTTTGTGAACACATACTATGCTTATTAGGAAACAACTTGAGCATGTCAAAAGGTTGGCACCTTCACCCAACCATGTAATGCCCCGATGATCATTACAACGAGGGGAGACCTCAAGGCTATTTGATAGCCAATGGGAAGGAAAACAAAACAAGAATAGGGAACGCGTTATGGGGGTTTCTGGGTTCCTAAATTAGTGTTTAGTATTTAGGAGTGCATATGTGCTTACCATGTCTTGAAAATCAACAACAATCCCATCCAATCCACCTCTTTATGTTTTACTGCTAATGGTGCATGTGTGCACTTACAAGTTGATTGCTCAAACGAGTCTTAAATCTTTGGATTAGTTGTATAATAAAAGAATGTAGTGTTAGAAATTATTTCATATATATAATTAAAAGAAGTATCTTGATTCAACATTACACCATTTAATAACAAATCCATCTTTATTGCATATTTTTATCCATAATTGCAATCTGTGAGGATATGGCACTGGAGGGATTGGAAATGAGAATGAACTATTTTCTTATGCCAATGCAGTTTTCTTGAAGCCTTAATATGTAATAATTATTCATTGTCTGTGAGGATATCGTAACAACAATTTTATATTCTACGTGTTCAACTAATCATATTATTTTTACATTTCCCCGGTTAGATGTTCTTGCATCAGACATCTTACATTTCTGAAACCCACAATTTGTAATACTCCCATTAATGTTATGTTGCTAATTAGTAAAATGCCAAAAGGGGAGGGAAAACTATTGTTTGCCAACACTAACTCACAATCTACTCACAAAATAATTATAAATAGTCAGTCATCGACAACTATCAAGTCCAGATAGACATGAAGTGATGATACATTACCCTCAACAAACTAAACAATATCAATTAATGTGTTGCCAACAACTTTAAATCAGAAAAGGACTAGATCAAGCCTCCGATATTTAGGTGAGGGAGTAGATTGATCTAGAAGTAGATATCAATATATAGATATTTATATGGATATTCAGGCCGATGATAACCAAAAGCAAGATGATTGTACAAACACAATGCCTACAATGATTTATGTCATATCACATCACATCACAAGGGCAATTCCACTTTGGTAAAGGTTTTTTCATTGTTTTGGACTTTAGTATTAAACTAAACACCATACCAAGAGTGACAAAGAAATAAGGAATGAGAAGTTGAAATTACAAATGGCCTCTCTCTTCTCATATAACACATGAGTTGGAAGTTCAATTCATTCATGCATAGTGATTATATTCCAAACTTGAAGCCTAACACCAAATTTGGCCAACTGAAATAGATTCATGGCATTAACATTTGACTACCAACGATCCATAGAGATTAGCATTCAACAAGGAGTCCTCATACCATAACACTTTCACACTAGCATCAAAATACTTGGATTTCCACCAAAAATCACAGTTGGGCAACAATCAAACTCATTATTGATTGTGGGGATCGTGCAACAAGCAAGCATGCACGAAAGCTCCCTTGTCCCTAACTTTTGGATATCGTTTAGTATTTGTATTCCACAAAGTCCACATAAATTACATGTGGCACTTCATTGATCGATTGGGACTAGAGGTAAAACTCTCTTAAGGGCTTAAGATAATAAAATAAAATTGTCATAATGTATAACAAATGACCACAAAAACAAGTCAATGGAATAATTTTATTGTTTGTTGTTTGTCACTGTTTTGTCTTCTTGAGAAACTAAATATTCATATTGTTGTTTATTGTGAGGGTCATTAGCGAGATGCTGCAACTTTAAGTGGAGTATATCCTCAGGCCAATAATCTTTCTAAAACATGCAGAAGATGTAACATAAATTTTCCATGTCCTATTACTACAAAATGGCATGCAAAAAAGGGCTATTATCATACTAAGAAGGTTCAAGACCTCTTGTGTTCTACTTGTTATACGCGGGACTTGTGATAACTTAGAAGCATACTTTGTGAGAAGGCTCTCATTAGCTCTAGTTACAAAGCTATTATGTCGTGACTAGGAGATGTGAAAGTGTTTATTTTAGGAAGAATCAATGTTAAGGCTTAAAAAATAGGGAAAATGGGCTTGATAATATCCATTAGGTACTATTAGATCTACTAGCTGAGATTTTGATGAAAACTTGCTACCATCCTTTGCGATGAGGCCAACTATGTCTAGAAGGGGCAAAGGGGATGAAAAAGTAGGTAGAAATTTCGAAGATTGTAATCTTCTACGCAGGGCAACGCTTAAGCTAAGCACTTATTTCAGCATGCATGAAATCCTAAAACATACAATAGGAGAGAATAATGAATCCTATACTTTACTTTAGCTCCATTTCCTTATAGACTCCTCTCTTACCATATAGCTTATGTTGCACCCAACAACTACGAATTTACATGTATCTCTCACACATGCAAATACCAAAAAATCCCACATCGGGAAATGGGAGGCCAAACAAGCATGCATATTTTCTCACGCCTCACAATGAATGTGATATGACATGCAAAAGAAAAGGACATTTTGAAGTTGTAAAACTTATTCTATGTTTATTTCAATGCACTTGAATTGTTTATAAAGTCTTTCTTTTGTTTTTTCCCACAAGCTGCAATTTGGTGACCCAAGGAAGAGTGTGAAAGATAAGATGTTATACGTGTTATATTTTCCTACCATTTTGTTGTTCCATTTACAACCCCTATCCAATGTGAACTCTTTCTTTGAAACCAAAAACAAGCATTCAATTAAGTTATAAAACATTACATGTGTCCCCAGTTATACCTGTAACCATTTTTTATACAGAGTTACTTAAGGGGTTGATAAAGAGATCAAATGCACTAGGAGGGTGAAGCTTCCCAAAAAAGAAAAAAGAAGAAGAGGAAAAAGAAAAAATATTAAATAGGGAAGCATGAATCATTTATACCAGGGGACGAACTTACGACAAAGAAATTCAATCTAAAGAAGAAAAGTACATTTTTCCAAGGTAAACATATCCTTAGACATTTGGACATTGAAATCAATATTAATGATTGGCATTTCCTATTCACATAAAATGTTTATTGTAATGCATTTGTCTTGTAACACAACTTGATCAAGTATCGGTTATGTATCTACAACATTAAGTGCACACACAATTCCATTGAGCATTGTTATATATATCTCGCAAAAAGCATGTTCAAGCTATGAAACCTTCTACCTTCTTAGTGTGGATAGAGGAATGATGACACTTGACTATGATATTCCTAATAGGATATAGTCAATAGATTCATTATGGTGCTGGAAGACTCACTAAAGCTATGAATCATAATGAACAAAATGGTAGTCTTTTTTTAACATGCAAGTACAAAAGGAAAAAGTGAAAATGAATCCTACCCACAAGTTAGTAAAGGTGAGAAACCAACAAAGCGCAACTTCATCTAATATTTCACCATATCTAAGGAAAAATAATTTATGCCATAAAAAAATGTGTGAAGAAAATAATTTTGTATAAGAAGACAAAAAGCGTCTTCAAGTTATGAAACCTTCTACCTTCTTAGTGTGGAGAGAGGAAGACTTAACACTTAACTGTGATATTTATGAAAGGATACAATCAATACATTCATTATGGTGTAGGAAGGCTCACTAAAGCTACAAATCAAGATGAACAAAATGGCAGTCCCTTTTTAACATGCAATTACAAAAGGAAAATGTGAAATAGAATCTTGCCCACAAGTAAGCAAAGGTGAGAAAACTAATAAAGCGCAACTTCATCTAAGATTTCATCATATCTGAGGAAAATGTTTCTCAAATCACTTTTGCTAGAATATCACATAAACTAGCGTGCCAAGAAAAGAATTTTGTACAAGATGACAAAAAGCATCTTCAATCTATGAAACCTTCTACCTTCTTAGTTTGGAGAGAGGAAGACTTGACACTTCACTCTGATATTCCTGAGAGAACATGGTCAATAGATTCATTATGGTGTATGAAGACTCACTAAAGCTATGAATTAAAATAATCAAAATTATAGTCCCTTTTTAACATGCAAGTAGAAAAGGAATTGCGAAATTGAATCATGCCCACAAATTAGTAAAGGTGAAAAGACTAATAAAGTGCAACTTCATCTAATATTTCACCATATTTGAGGAAAATGTTGCTCAAATCACTTATGCTAGAATATCACATAAAATAATGTGCTAAGAAAAGAATGATGTATGAAAAGGTTTCCATAAATTAAGAGCAGTTGCAGAAAATGTGTAACACTTTAAAACTCTATAGGATTGGAAGATTTGTCTTAGTTGATACATTCTATAAGGATATGGTCTAAATCTATGGAATAGGTTGAAAAATAATATTTCATTTAGAATCTCACAATGGTGCCAAGGATGAAAAGTATGCCTAGATGAGTTATCACCATCACATATATTGCACCTTGCAGCGCCTACTCCAACACAGTAAATGAACATTTATCAAACTATTGTGAAAGATTGATTGAAATTTATTTGGTCCACAAAAATAAATCCAAGGACCAAGGGAATTAGTATAGTGAAGTAGAATATATGATGCATCAATGAAGTGATAAAAGGACTAAGTGTGCTTGATATTCAACAACTAAGATAATTGAATAAAGCATTGTAAGAAAGAGCTTATCCAGGTAATGCTTACCAAGTGATCAATATGACAGGAAAAATTATCCCTTTGACACAATACTTCCAACACTAGCAACAACAATGTTACTAGAATATTTCTGCAACAACATTTGGAAAGAAAGAAAATGATGTAAACTTAAGTCAAGTGTAATATACTTTAAGCTAAAGTCATCAAGTCAATTGATAAGATACCCAAACACTTGAGAAATACTCCATTATGGTGCTTTCTGAAAAGCACTCGATGCACTAGCTGATAATATAATGCTTTGAGTCTAAGTACCCTCTTCTGTCATGCGAATAAATGGAAGGGCGTGGTGTAACGCTCAAGGTATTGGTGCACATCTACGTACCAAGAGTCTGTGATAATAACATGAGAAGTTCTATCTAAACTGTACATTTCGATTGCCTGTTCCCACCCAGAGTGATTCTTCTTCTTTTACATCCATTGCGTCTGCCGCTAATTGACATAGACCATGGTCCTTAATCGTGTGAACTGGTTTGAACTCTAAATCATACTCCTATAGACTGGTTATCCAGTTCAGTCTTCTCTCACCCAACTCTTGTTGAACAAACAATGATCTAACCGTTCGGTGCAGTACAAAGATGATATAATGATTTTTTAAAAGATAGGGTCGAAAGTGCTTCACCACCTTGTAGACTGCGTAAGCTTGTTTATCAATGGTGGGATAGTTGAGTTCAAGTCCTTGAAGACTAGCAGTCATGAAAGATATTGGCTACTCATTGTTCTGATCATCCTTTTACGTAAGCAGAACGACAAGAAAAGTGTCAAAAGCAAAGGTGTAGAGCATAAAATATTTGCTGAAATTTGGGCTGTATAGAGTAGTTTCTTTTGTGATAGCTTGCTTGATATGGGAAAACAAGTCCTTTTCCCTTTTATCCCATCTGTAGATTGCACCCTTCTTTACCATATTCTGTATTGGCTTGGCAATCTGAGTAATTGCTTTGACCCTCTTTGGTCTAATTTAATCCCACTTTTGGTAATGATGTGGTCTATTACCGCTCAAACTAGCAGGGGACCTAAGGGGAATCCCTAAAGGGAAAATGCTAGGCCAAGGGTAACAAATTGAGTCTTAGCCCATTGTCACCTCAGCTAAGGATCCCTTCTATTTACGAACTTTCACCAATGGGAGGAGACCTGGTATGTGTGGAGTCACTAATGAAGGATAAGCCAATGGATATGAGTGACACAGATAATCCTTCCCATATTTTGAAGGATGAAGATTGCTTTCTTTGTAAGCAATGTACTAGGTAATCTAGGGAAAGAAAGAGAGGATTTTGAGGGTTAGGTTTATTCGATACAACTTGTGAAGGAGTTTCCCAATCCCTAAAATCCTTGTTAGAATTGGTATGCCGGATGGTTCTTGAAAAATGGTCTTTCAAAGGAGTGGGACCACACGGGGCCAAGTAGACCCAGCCTAGGGTATGAGGGAGGAATGTAGCAACAAATCATATTCTTACCCTAGACAAGGTGGAGAGTGAGTCAAAGAAAATATAATTAATCAAATATGTTGGTTTGACCTTGGGAAGTGCTAGCCTTGGGGATGGCAGGGAAAATTTTGGTCCTGGAGCTAGGGCTTGGCTTTTGTCCCAATTCCACCATCAAAATGTCTTCAAATTTGGAGGAGGGCTAGAGGAAAGGCCAACACAGGAGACCCTAGGAGAATGAATTTTTTCAGTGGCTAGCTTGTTGGGAAATTGATGCCCTAGGCACCCCAATGTGCATAGACGTGGGAGAAGGTGAAAGGATAAGAGTTTTGGTGACCACCCTTGGTAAATTAGTGCCTTAATCCTTGGGAAAATGGAGTCTATGTTATGTGTAATATTTCTTGGTTCCTAGTCAAGGAGGCCTCAAAATTACTTCACAAGCCCTCTAGGTCAAGTGAAAGTAATCTTGTAGCTTTTATACTTCAAATGCACAAGAGGAATGGCTTATCAAGGTCATATTTTACCCCTAGGAGATTTTGCTCACACTACATGGCCCATACATGGAGAGAATGATATAACTGAGACAATCCCACAATATTAAGTAATAATTTGCATGCAACAAATTAGCCCTAAAACAACGAAAATCCCATCCAGAATATATGACAAAAGTAACAAGAATAACATCAAAATTCCGTACTTACATGCAATAGAGTATATCCAACCATTCACAAATGACAATAGAGAATCTCCAGGAGAAGATAGATTAATAACCATACATAAAAATTCATCCATAAATGCTCCAATTCATCCTCTAGAAAAAAGTGTGAAATTCTCTAAAGAAGAGAGAGATTCAATCCAAAGTGATGATGAGAAATGATCTCACCTCACTTGTATTTATACACATCTTAGGAGTTCGAATTAGACTCCGTGGCCTACATAAGCCCCAAAAATAAAATAATGTGCTAATAATACAACTTTTGGCCACAAGCCCACCAAACTAGCTCATAAAAAAAATAAGCTAAGCCTCTCAAGAGGTCAAATAATATTCTATGCATGTCATAGGGCCCTCTAAGAAGCCTAATGAGGTCCATGGGTGTCACAATGAAGAATAGGATCCTCAAAAGCAGTGGACAAGGGGTTGGCCCCTTGTAATAACCCGTGGTGCTCCAAATGACATGTAGGGGCACACAAGTGTCCTCATGGGTCTCCAAACAAATTAAATATGCCTTTAGGTTGACCTCAAGGGCTAGGATGATAATGTAGGTGATGCCGCACCATCATACAAGTCGTGGATCATCTGCCAAGTGTATGGTGTAGATATGGGGCCAACTGGGCATGATGGATCAAGTGCATCCTCCTCGTCTAATAAGAGAACCACGAGCAATCTCTTAATGGATGTGGGGATCCATGAAGTGCAATTTGCTGCTATGGAGGCCCATGGCTCTCAATGCTCACGCTATATGTGCTAATGTAGCCATCTGGAGGATTAGAACCTCGTATGGGGTGACCAAACCCAAATGAAAACCATCTAAAATCCCGCATAAGATCCAATGCATCCCCTAGCATTCTAGTACAACAAGTCATTAGAGAAATCTAGTAAATGAGCTTACCTAATCATGGACCATAGGCGGGGAATTCATAATGGCCTGCCCTTCCATAACAGGCTTCAGGATTTTCCAATGTCTCCTAAACTCCTAATGGGGTTAACCAAGTACCGTATTAGGTGGTTTCTACCTCTAAAGGGGATAATATAGTTAAGGTACATCCTTCAAAAGGTGGTGGCATGTGACAGGTAGGTGGATTAAGTAGGGGATGAGAAGGGGTTGCCCTGGGTCACATGCTGGGGTACAAGGGTAGCTAATAAGAGAGAAGCCCACACTTGGGTTTTCGATGTGTAGGAGGGAGCAATTGTGGTACATGAGGTGCCCCGATCTTTATTTTTTCACTCTTCTTTATATGAGGTGAAATGTTGCACCAACATTAATCAACCCAAATGGAATTCTCTAGAATGCGAACATACCCCACTTTGTGCGGAATGTTGTTTTAAGTTTGTCAGGCTTTGGGACTAGAATATGGTTGTATCTCGAATACCCATCCTATAAAGAGAACATCTCTGACCCCTATACTATTTGTAGTATTTGTTCCATAGACAACACAGGGTAGTTGTCTTTATTTGAGGCACGTTCAGGTTACGGAAATCAACACACAAGTGGATCTCCCTGGACTTCTTCCTTACCAGGACCAAGTTTGATACCCAGCTAGAATGTCAAACTTTATATATGATCTGAGCATCCAACAACTTCCTTAGACCTTTATGAATGAGAGGCTCAAGCGTTGGATGTACCTTCCTTAACTTTTGTTAGAACGACTTGGCCCCTTCTTTGATTGGAATTACATGCTATATAATTCACATGTCATAAGTTTTGAGCTCGTCAGACATCCACGCGAATAAATCTCGGTACTACTTGAATAAGTGGATAAAAGCTTGTCGCTCCTATGGTGTGCAATAAGTACCAAGATTTACATACTTCAGATCCTTTTACGTTCCCAGATTTATCTACTCATGCAACAATGTTGAGCTATGAGTTTTCGCATTGACCAACCCTCAGAAGTGATTCGGCAAGTCATACAACTTTTCTAATGATATCACACCTTTCGACGTGAGGTTTCCTTTGCTTGTGCTAGCTGCATCTTACAATTCCTTCTCGTGCTTGTCTTCGTTGATAACTGCATCTTTGAATACATCAGCATTCGCCATAAAGTTTAGTATCTGCTGGTCATCATTGAAAACATGTAAATTAGTAGTATTATCAGGGACGGATAGCTTATAAAGAATTTCCACAGAAAAATCATCCCTAAGTGGTGACAACCTAGCAACAACATTTTCCTATGCATCCGTAATTGTGTTGCACATTCTAGAAACAAAGATAATATTAAAAGCTTGAAAATATGAAATCAAACGCCATACCTCTTGTTGGTAACTTTTGAGCTGAGGTGACACCCAATGTATGGTATCATGTACATGTCGTACAATAATTTATAAGTCACCTATTGCTTTGAGGACTGCAATGTTGAGGTCGATGGCTCTTTATTGCTTTGTAGTGTTGTTCATGCACCTGAATTCCAAGCTGCTAGAGATAAGATGTTTTCTCTGTTGCGGGTCTATTAAAACACAACCAGCTATAGAGCCTTCCTGCATTTTGGAAACATCAAAATACAATGTCCACATATCATATGTACAAGGGATACATACTACACTAGTACTATTATTATTATTACTACTAACTGCACAAATATCATTTTCACCAGTTGGACTAGGAAGGATCTCCAACTGTGTATTTGGTGAGACTGGGGCTAGCTGAGCAAGCTAACACCCCAGTGCAGTTTCCAAAAAGCAGTTGCCAAAGATAAGATCCACGAAAGCAAGATCTGAGAAAGCCATTGGCTCATTCTCGCCCTATAAGAGAGTTACCATGTGTTTCATGTACCACTTGGAGCTCACCTAAATATGATTGTTTATGCCCTTATACAAAATCCACAAATGTGACTAGTCTATCGTAAAGTACCCCTGTAACTTGCTTGACCAGTCGCTGCTCAATAGTACACCATATGTTTCCAAAATGTCCATAATTAGTATGTTTATACATTGATGAACTCAATGATCATATGATAACCTAATAAGCACATTTTTGAGTTCACTAATTGCATGGACAAGAGTCCTGTCCATCTGAATGATCTATGCATCCTTTTTATCCCATTTTGCATTGATTTTATTCATGAAATATAGGGGCATTAAGTTTATCGATGCACTAGAATCAACTAAGCAATTGTCTACATTATAATTGAAAATTTCAAATGTCAACAAAAGCGGAGGGCAAAGTGTGTTTACATCGAATGTTAAAGCAATATGTACAAATTATAGAGAACCATAAGACTTATTGGATTTGTCTCCCTTTTTTGAAGAAGTGGTCATTACCTGAGACAGATTGTCCAAGTGCGTGTAGGAGCATGTTTCGCTGGCTCATGATATTTGTTAATTCGAAAAGTGAGATATTCGTGTGAGTCTTCTTCATTTCATTAACTATGTTGTAATCTAATGTGGGAGATCTTGTCGAAGTGTCTGGGGGAGTTGGATTGTCCACTACTTCCGGAGTGATGGATTTACTTTTACTGCTTGCGGAAGTACTTTTCGTTCTAACTTCATTTCCAGACTTGTTCTGTGCGTTTTGCATTGAGTTGATGGGCAGACTAAACTTTTTTAACAAATTTTCCTTCAATTTATGCTTTGTCAACTCTTGTGTAGGAGCTAACCCTTGGCTTCTTAAGTTATATCGAGTGGTTTTTTTCTGGGCTAGGTCATTACTCAAAGGTTGCTTTTCGACATTTCTCTTTCTAGTTGCGAGTATGCAACTGAATGCGTTCGCAACTGTTAGAGAATTATAAATTACAGAGAAATGGAACACATCAAATATTGTAGAAATATAAACACAGAAAATGCATAAAACAAGAGAGACACAGATATATGTGGTTCAGCCAGTTTGGGCTATGTCCACGGAGAAACAGTCTGTCCTTCCATTTATATTATCCAACAAACTGAAGAGATACAACCTACAACAGATTTGCTGTAATTCCCTCTTCACTCTCAATCTCCTCTCTCTTCCTCACTCATAATACAAATATACATAAACGCAATACAATTCCCTCATGTATAGCGAGGGGTTGCCTTCCAGGGCAAAAAACCCTAAATTAAACATAACTTCTACCATTAGATCTCCACCTAATGAACGACCCAGATTGACTACAAAATTACAGCATTTTACAAGGCAATTTTACATCTATTCTTAGCTTCGGGGGCGTTGCCCCCGATCCCCTTGCCAGGGCGGCTCCCAAAGGTCCCAGCCACCCCCTTGGACCCCCCCGCAGCGAATATTTTACGTGTGGCGTTGCCACCCCATTACGAATTGGGGCCCAATGTGGTGATACCTTTTAATACAAAAGATAATCAGGCTCCATACCCAACAACTGCATGCCTTATGCTTGGTATCTCTTCGGTCACAACAATTTCTTCCTTTTCTTTCGCAAGTTCAATCTGCCCGTTAGTCAACATTGTGTCAATAAAATATGCATCCATAATGTTCATGTTGTGGTTCCATTGTGGGCATGTTTTCTTTGAATGGTATTCATGATGAAATGAACAATACTGATCCATGCCCATACTCTGCATATTTAGCACAACGTTAAAGCTTTGTGCAGACTTGGTTGGCTAGTTGTTGCTGCTACTGAAGATGGAAGTCTTTCTCAGAAGGTTGAACCTGGGAGGTCTGCTTCTCACAGTGGTCTCTCTTGACCTTTATTATAGTTCTTCCAACTCATTAGACAAAGACTTGATAGTGCGGGTCGAGATTTTAAGATCAATCGCTCCCTATTCTTTGGCCTTGCTTATGGAGGCCTGAGATCTTTTCCCCTCGTCTTTGGAGTACTTTTTTGATTCATCATCTACGATGACTCCAATCACACACAAGTCCTTTTAAACTACGATCACCTCTTCAAAAGTTTCAGCCAAAGTTGGTTTTGCAGTTCTTTTCACGAACTGCGCAATGCTTGATGGTAATGCATATTTTAAATGGTCAATTGTGATGGAGTCATGAGGTTTTGTGTTTGAGGGAAATCTATTCAAGCTACAGTTAAACCTCTGATTGAAATCTTTCAACTTTTATTTTTTCTCCGTCTTGAGATTGCCCAACTCTTTCAAAAGCATGGTGGGGGTTTTATCATCAACAAATTTCTCAAGAAACAATTTCTTAAAACCCCTCAAATTCTGGATTAAGTTTAGAGAAAGGAAATGATACCATACAGTGTCTCTTCCATCTAAGCTAAGATTGGGGTTGGTGAGGTTATCAGCCATAAAAATATGGTTTCCCTCCTTCTAGTGCCATAAATGTTGAATGTGGTGGATCCGCCAACATTTAAGGGGTCTCCCCAATAGTTGGTCCCAATTAGACCTCACACCGTTTGGGATAGGAACCCCATCCAGAATATTTCTTGGTTGTCAGTTATCTTAAAGATATGCCTTGGCTCTAACTATCAGTAAGATAAAGGAGTGAAAATGTGCCTTCGAAAAGAAAGGGGGCGTACGTAGTGAGTGTTCGATTGTATGTGTTTCAAATTTGTTTCACTTCGGAGGGGAGGAGAAGTGAGCCTCTAAGAGAGAGGTAGTAGTACCACCCTAGTAGAGACACACATAAACAATAAGGATTCGTACAACACCAAGGGGAATAATCCACAGAGATGTGACGGTCATTGCAGCCAATGTAATGAGGAAGATCTATATAATATCCAGTGGAATAGTCCATGAGGATGCGACAATGATAATGTAAATTACAACACATTCTCAATAAGATAAGTACCAATATAACCGAAATAGTTCAGCTACTTTAACACAAATGAAAGCGAACATGAATTACAAACATTGACATAATAGTATTACAAGCATCCATAATCCATGCATGAAGAACATGATGGCCCATACGACTTCTTATATTAAGTAAAACTTCCAAGACACACGTATACAATGAACATCACTAGCTCCAATAGTGGAACGTTGGAACCACTCCTTTCTTCTCAAAAGAACTAGCTTCTCTCTCTAATGCCTTGCGGGTGCAACCAAGGTGAAAAGTCCTTTGCTCTTACAATGAGAGTGTATATATAATAACGAGGAAGTGATGTTTCACCTTCCTCATGAATCTTCATCTACCCTTATGACTGTTTGACTTCTTATGACTTTTTAACTCTACATGATTGCTTGATCTAAAATGCGGATGCAAATTAGAGTTTCATTTAGTATCAATCCTGGTAAGTAAACTTTGAGGATCATCCAATATATATTGACTTAGAGACAAACTAAACTAAGCTAGATGAAGAAATGCCAAAGCTCCCTTACAAGAGGTCTTTCATTGGGATCTCCAACACCTATTTAGTCATTTAATCAAAATGAAATCTAAAGACATTGTGACAAGTGTAAGAAATATTAAAGCTTCCTTACAAGAGGCTGTTCATTAATATTTCTAATCATCTTAATCAACAAAATATTTAAACTAATGAAATTAAAGCACTTAAACCTAATTCTGATTGGTTGCATGAAATATTAAAGCTCTCTTACAAGAGACTATTAATTTATATCTCAAGCATATGAATCAAAAACTTAAACTAATGAAATCAAACATTAAATAACAAATCAGATTCATTGAAAGAAACATTAATACTTTCTTACAAAAGGTCATTTGTTAATATTTCAACAAATGAACCAATAATTTAATCTAATGAAATTCACAAACAAACATAAAATGAAAGTTTACCAAAACAAAATGAGCATACAAGTGAGGCAATGGGGGCCCTCCATAGCTCCACAAGCACACCTAGAAATGAGTCAAATGTAGAAGAAAATCCAATCCACTTTATTTATCACCAATTGCAAATTGCAATTACAAGCTCCAAGTTCTACATTCCAAGAGGTCCTAAACTCTACATTACAATGATTCTAAAATCTAAAATTGCAAATGAAGGACTAAGTTTCTAATTGATAAAAAGGAGATAACACTCCTATTTATACAACAAGATGAGATAACAAACTCATAATGATGATCCACTATTCCCTCTTCAAATCCACAAATCTTTCAACCAATGGTGACACATAACCCTATCCTCCATGATTTTCTCCATGAGGTCCATGATCTTATCCATGAGGTTCATGATCTCCTCAAATTCGAATTTGAACATAGAGTGCCACATAAGGGTGCCTTAGAAGCTTCCTTTGTACCTACAAATGTCAACGAACTCATTCTAATTGTTAAGTATAAGTATATGGATATTATTTTCTAAAGTTTAACCACAAATTCTCTTAAAAGACTAAGAATTAATAATATTTTGGAAAACACAAAGGTAACCCATATAATGATGAAAGTGAAGTAGATTTGATGACATGGTGGTGGAATAGAGGTGAGAAAATGTGTGAATGGAGAGAAAGTGGATGTTGGATGGAGTGAAAGTAGATGAATTTTAAGGATAATTCTTAGGCCCAACAATGACTCTTCATATTCCATACATGTCCTTTGGAACTCCAATTTACAATACATTTTCGAAACATAATTTACATCATTAACCATAATGGTGTGGCATGTGACAACTCATGAGATGACATGGCATCGCTAACATAGAATGCTTGATGATGTCACAGTTTCAAGCCACTGCTGCTACTATGGGTTGTGGGTCTGCCTGAGAATGTTTTTATTTTCACTTCTGGATGGCTTGGTGATAAGGGATCTTCAATGATCTCAAGTCTTGAATGGTGATTGCAAACTTGTGTACCATTGCTTTCTCTTGATTGATCAACTTGTGTACTAAACTACAAGAATGTATTTCAGCATGTTGCACTCCTTCATCTCCTTTTTCATCATTTCGCTAGGGCATAATAAGAAACCTGTTTTTGCAATTCACTCATGATGAGATGACATCAGTTCGAAAACCCCCTAGTCTAATATTATGCATATTGATCCACTGATTAAGCCAAAACTAGATGGAAGGTTGGGAAAAGAGCTTAATGACTGTGAAATTGCGTAGTTCAGGTAGGCAAAGGGAGCCTTGAGCCTTGAGACTGTGCAATGCACAGTTCAGTCTCGGCCGAGGGAGAAAACTGCGCAATTATGGGGATCAATGTGATAGGATGGGACACTCGGTAAGAATATTGCATAGTTCCAGGAGACAAGGGAGGTTGGGGCATTGAGCAGTTGCACATTTCAGGAGCTCAGGGATGAGTTGGAGGCTAGAAACTACATAATCCGTAGTTAAGGCCATGCAGGGGAAGGAATTGTGCAATTCTGGGAGTCAAGGTTAGGGTTTGAGCACAAAAACTGCACAATATAATAGTTGTGGGAGGTAGGAACTGCACATTGCTTAGTGCTAAGTGGTAAGGTCACAACTAGAGGAATGAGACTGTGCAGCGTGTAGTTCAGGGAGGCTGGGTGAAGCTAGGTTGCTTGGTTGGGAAGCTTTTCAGAAAATGACTAAGTGTGGGGTCAGTGAGGCTGATGTGAACAGTGATAAGACTTCGACTGTGATCACACACTTAGAATACTTGACAACACAAAAACATAGATCTTCCAGGACACATGACAATTTATTTCCCTCATGGGACAAATTTACGACAACTTATGACAAGTGTGACACTTATGATGCAATTTGCAACGACCGTGATGACACTTGTGCGATAGGGCTTGAAATGTTGGAAATGAGTGCGACATATGTTTACATTGTTAAAACAACTCATTTACACAAAGGTGACCTCTTGAAACCACTACAACATGCTTATATACATGAAGTGACAACTAACATGTGAAAAGACGACATTTTGCCTATCTTGTAAAAGGACAAAAATTCCTCAAGAAAACACATGGAATGAGGTTTAAAGTTTGTGACAACAATGTAAAAGATCAATGAAGGCTATGAAATTGAGCGTAAGACAAAATTTTGGAGGGTGTTGTAGCAGCGACAACAATCCCCTAATGCAGCAAATAAAACACTGCTCAACCTACCAACAAAGCAACAAATGAAGGCATAACAGTCTGTCCAAGGTATTCCCACCTTGGTATGGATAATATGAGATGCCCTTACCTATATACAAGCATACAAGCTAGCTATCATCTGAAAGCTAGCTGAAAATATGTGAAGCAAAAAGTGGAGGAGTTAAACTTGGTTCTAGGTAATGAAGTGAAGCTAAGTGAAATCTCACAGATGGAGGATTCAAAACTGGTTGATCACTTTATTGGTAAGTGAATTTATGGGGATTCTGTATGCAAATGGATGAAGGAAAAATTCCTCCCCCTTGTTAGGTGTGAGGTGAGAATCCTATCTCTTATTAAAGGATGGATGGATTGGTAATGTGCTTGAGAGACAATGCAGGCAACGTCTTGTAGACAACCTAACGTTGGGGCTTCCAAGAATTATTTCTCAAAAAGCGGTTTGTCGATTTTGATGCTAGATTTTAGTGTATGGATATTACTTCTATTTGCATTTTCCAACATGGGCTTTCCCTCAACCTTTAGTCCGTAGATGTATTTAAAGAAATTTGGAATGATCTTCTTTGTTTATCATGAAACAAACACTTCTTTTAAATATTTTGGATATATGGGATAGTAAAAATCTTAGTACACCCTAAATTATCCAATGTATTGGAAGATTCAATTGTTCTCCAAATCGGTAACACTAGATACCAATAAAGCCTGGACTATGAAGGTATTCCTTTTCATTGTGGAAGATTCCATTCATATGGCCATTTAGCAAAGGACTATAACCAATCAATGCAACATAGAGTTTGAAAGAAAAAAGAGGAAGTGACCACATAAGTCAATTTGACCATCTCAACGCCAAATTAGAGCACCAAAAACCCGTCATCTATTTTGACTTCATATGACATTGACAACGACAAAGTCAAAGCAAGTTGGGAGATCTCTCCCTCCCCTGCCATTATTTTCTAGTTCTTCATTAGGTAAGTCCTCTTATCTTGTTGCCCCTCATTCTTTTCATTTCAAAATTATTCTCTTTGTTTCCTTGAGAACCGCAACACCCCCCCCCCCCCCCCCCACAAACCCCTCCCTTTACCCTGGACTTGCCAGGTTACTTCTTGTTTTGGTTTATCTAGTCTCTTTGACCATAAGTATTCCCCACTTATCCCTCTCCCTGGAGACACTTTGGAGAATCCCCCCTCTATTGTTGATGACCCCCCTCCTCATCCCTATTGTGACATCTCCTATATTATAGCCTCCCCCTCCCCCATCAACCCTCCTAAATATAAATTTTGGTCCAAATCCAAGTCCCAAATCGTTAAAGCTGTTGATTGAGTGCTTGGTCCATGTGAAGGAAAAGAACTAGGACATTCCAAAAGGGATCTAAAATCATTAGTATTTCTTTCCCAAAAGCAAGAAATCCCTTAAATCATATACAGAAAACAAAAGTATCTTTTTATGTCCCTTGGAGCATTCACCCAGGCCCCCCTACGATATGATCAATTTATCTCTAAATTACAAAGGGTTAGTCGATCCCTCTAGAAAATTGGCCTTAAAATAGTTATCGGAAACCAATAAACCCTTATTATTCTATAGAAAACTGTGATGGAAGCAATAATGCTATCCATTCCCTTCCGAGATGGGATTTTAAAGCTATAAACTCCACTTCGCCTTAAAAACTCACAGGCAATGCATTTTAGACTAGGTGTCACTCTATTTTCATAGAAGTTGAATCTACTATTTCTTTATGTCGGCCTTATAATACCATTACAATTCTAGAATAGGACTCTAAACTCCTGCGTAGTTAAAAATGGGCATGTGTTGATTAGGGGTGATTTTAACTTCACTTTTGGAGCCATGAGCCTTGGTCTAAAAGGGCTCCTTGTGGAGTTTTCTTTGGAGTTTTTTGAGCTACTTGGAAATGACCTTCTTCAAGTGGAAAGTTACTCCATAACTATAATATATATGTGTTCCACCATTGTATCCATCTTCATTTCCCTTATCCCCAAATTTGATAACCCTTGTTTCAAAAAATTCATTTAGGCCTATGTTCCCTTACAATAGCATTTATAAAATCATCTCCAAATTAATAACTCTACATCTAAAATCTTTTCTCACTAAAAATATTTCCCCTGAACAATTCAGTTCCCTACAAGGCAAATAGATTCATGAAGAGATAGGCCTCTTGAAGGAAGGTTTACACTCCATTTGCATTGAAAAACTAACAATGGTCACCCTTTAAGGTTTACCTGTAAAAATATTTTGATAGGGTTAGTTGATTATACATAAGGTTGCTCCTATTTTAGCTTAGATTATGCAGTTCCTTTGTTCCTCGATTTTAAGCTACATTAACAACACTTATTTTTCCCTTCTTATCAATGGCCTCACATTTTTTTCTAAGTTTGAAAGGGGACTGAGCTAGGGAGGTCCTCTCTCCCCTCTCTTGTTCCTATTTTAGTTGTATTGGGACTAAGTAATCTTATTCATTACAATTTATCTATTGGGAGCCTAAAAGGTATATTTCTAAGCTTAACACTTTCTCTATCTTACCTTCTCTTTGTGGATGAGATTTTAATCTTATGTGAAGGACATGTTAAATATTAAAATAAGCTCAATGAGTTTTTCGACCTCTTCTACAAGGCCTCATGAATGTTGATCAATAAGGAGAATTCCACTCTCTACACTTAGGCAATGCCATATTTGGAGCAAAATATCTTTCCCAAATAATTGAGATATAGGTCATCGACCCAAATGCAGGTTTAAAATACTCAAGATTTGATATAAAGGAAAATGGTTACATCAAGAACAATTGGTCTTGGCTCGTTGCAAGAATTAACAGGAAAATCAATGCCCAATGTTATAAATGGCTCTCCAAAATAGGTAGATTGATTCTAGTAATATCAGTCCCAAACGAAATTATAGTTTACCAGATCTCTTTGTTTGGGTTTTTAATTGAAATTTAAACAAAACCAAGATATTGTCTTTGTATTCCTTTGGTCCAATAGTGAAGGCAATAAATTATTGGTGTTTTCCTCTTGGCAAACTATTTTCATCTTAAAAAAACTATGTGGTTGGGGACTCAAAAGCATGTTCAACTTCTCAAAGGTATTAGTGACAAAAAATATTTGGGGTCTGATCCAAGGAACAGGTCTATGGTTGAGATCTTTGTAGGAAAAATACTCCCCTTAGTAATCTTTGGTTGATTGGATTAGGAATTCAAATTAAATTCTTCAAAAGGGCATAACTATTTGGAAAGAAATCCTAAATGCATTTCCCATAATAAAGAATTGGTTAACATGGAAAGTTAGAAATGGAAACTACGGGCTCATTTCTAAAGATTCATGGGTAAGATGCAAAAATAAGTACATTTTTTTAGATCCTGTAATCTGATCCTTAAATGGGATGGTTTTTTTTCTCTCTAAACTAAATTTGGATAAGAAACCCCTTTATGGGACATGGGTGTTGGATGGCCTATCAAGAGATAGATTTAAGAAAGCATATGGCTCCCACTTGGAATGCTTACATTGTAACACTTCAAAATTCTTATATCAAAATATCAAATCAGGGTGACCAACGTATCTAGTCTCCCAACTCTTCAAGAGGGTACACCCAAAAAAAACTACAAGGAATTGGTTTTGGAAAACATAGCAGACACCCTCCCCTCTAAGTGGGCCTCTAAGCCTTGGAAAATTATTTGACTTGCAAAGTCCAAGCTCTAAATGTGGCTTCTCATCAAAATAAGGCTCCCACGTCGGATCACCTTCAGTGCAAATATTTCATGGGGCTAGGTTGAGGTAGTTTATGCAAAAAGGATAGTGAAACAATTCACCATATTTTTTTGGGTTGCACCTCCACGAAAAAAACTTGGGCATAATTCAATAGGGACTTAAAATAAAATTGTTAGTGGGTTGGTAACTCAATTTAAGATTTTCTAAAAACTTGGTTCACAAACTTGAGCAAAAAAGGTGTAAAATCTCTTCCCACAATTGTGGATTGGTGAATCTAGTTGGCTTAAATAAAGCATTGAAGACTATTTCCCTTCTCCTATTCCCTGCTTTGTGTAGAGCGTAGCTATCCTTATAGTCATCTCAAGTGAAAAATCTACCATAATAAAAAACCTACACCACTCTTCTATCATTCAAAATTATCACTCATAGGTTGTCTTTGATGGTGAAACTTAACACCATCCACCCTTGGGGGGTTGATTCAAGGATCAAATATTTTTATGAAGACATTTCTATCTCTTTATTTATTGGACTAAGCCCATCTTAAAACAAATTTAGTGAATTCATGACCCTTCTTCTTACCCTTCTTTTTGATTGAGAAAAAGGAATACAAAAGCTTCACATATATGTGCTAAACAAAAGAGAATACGAGACACACACATGAGAGGATATGAATGAGAAAGAGATGCATTGTTTCAATGTATTTAAAATTACATAATATGGCGTCACACACATACACACATACATATGAAATTCCCTTTCTCTTGTTAGGAAATGATCACCTAATTAATAACTCTTTACCTGATTAATAATTACAAACGTAACATAACTTTACTATATTATTATGAAATAACCATGACAATATCTAACACCCCCTCTTCAAGATGATTTCATTTTCCATAACCACTAACACTTCATGATTTTTTTTAAAATTCTCATTATTGGGTGCCTTGGTGAAGATGTTCGCTACTTGATCTTGGGATCTTGGTTAAATCAACTCTATTTCTTTGTTTTGCACTTGTTCTATAATATGATGATTGTTGGATTCATAATTACACTGAGAGTAGGGGAGGAGGCGAGTGAATCAATATAATGACAATTTTTACGTATTTAAACATTTAAACATCATAAAACATCAATCTCATAGACTAAACAAATAACACAAGAAACCCTTTTTGGAGAAAACCACAAAACTTCTTTATATGAAAGATCTTGTGGGCACCAACCTACAATTACGTCAATTTGTAGGCAATGTTACCACACAATATAGTAGGGCCCTAATGAAGGGAAAACATAAGGGAAAACCACTAGACTAAGTGACAACAATGGGAAAATGACCCACTATCACTTTAGTCAAAGTCCCCTTAGATTTTACCTTCCTTACAACCCTGCTAGATTGTGGGGTAACATTTTTGGCATCGTTGCCGAGGGGGAATCGAGTCTCCCTCCTTGGTCAAATATTTGAAGAGATGATCCTTTCAATGGTGATAGAGATCTTCTTCTAGCGAGTCCATTGGAAGAACGAAGCCCTAGTTCTTCATTGAACTTCAAAGCCAATTCTTGTAGGGTGAAGCAAATAATGTCTCTCAAGGAATTTCAAGTTCACCTTGGTTAGTCCATATCTGAAATCTTAAGAAAACTTGAACAACAGTAAATGGCTCACTAAAAAAAGCCAATTTTATATGTTTCAAGATGATGATCCTCGATCCAATGATAATGATGCCATTAGTAGCCAAGAGGAGTTTGATGCCATGAAATTGAGGAGCCCTTCCAATTCCCAGAAAGGGGGTTGTGGTTTTTCACAAGATATGATGATTGTAGTCCACCTTGTTCCTTCCTCGATAATAGATATGATGTGATTGTGGATGTATATGAACCGTCAATCTCTTCATGCCATAATGAAGATATGCTTGAGATTTCTCTTCATATAAAGTTTATAAGCATGGTGGTTGATTTCTCCGTTCTCTCATTGCAAGAAAGGTTGGATAAGTTGGATTCCTCTTTTCCCTCCTCATCCATGATCCTTGATACATGGTCCACATATGTTTCTGCCTGCCGCCCTTACCAATCATCAAGAAAATATTGCAATGGGAAATGTGATATTTGGGTCCCTTACCACATGATGATTCATAAGGGAAAGTGTTTTTATATTGATCTATTAATATGTTGGTTGTATTAGCTATATGACTATGCCTAACACTTGCATAATTTAGCACACATGGTAGAGTAGTATAAATGGCATATTGGTTTTGCATAGCTAATATCAACATATCATGTTTTCATGCTAGAATAGGTGCATTTAGATTAGATTTGCATCGTAGATATATTTTATTTCTTGTATGGTTTTATTATTTGATGAAAACATGAGCACTAAAAGTATGCCCAAGGCAGATACTTCCAACATTGTCTGTGATGTGCAGGATATAGATCTATGGTCCTACAAGATTACTATGTTCTCAGACATCCTGTTCGAGTACATGGTTCGTGCATTCTACAATGATATTGTAGGTTTTAACTCTGTACAGAAATTACCCATAGATGAATTATAAAAAAACGAAAATAAACAGTGATGAAAATATAAAATAAATACAAGGAATTTCCCCTGGATCCCAAAACCAGGACTACCAGATTGATTTTTCATTATGTTCCTTTCAATGTTACAATACATATTTATACATGCTGAAGCATTCATAAACCCCAATCCATTAACCTGGATTAGAACATAATTGTAGTTCCCTTGACTAGATCTACAAAATACCATGGGCATAAGACCATTATGCCCAAAACCATGTGCAATAACCATGCAAAAAACCATAGGTAGGTCTGCCCACCTAGTATAGGGTTTGACAGTCGTGGAAAGAATATAACACACACCCAACAGAGATCATGTCCCAATTGGAGCTAGATGTTACCCACCAAAACTGAGTGACCCACAGGAGATTTTTTTCTCTTAGATATGTCTTCAGCCAACAACCAAGATCCCTGGATAGTCACCAGTGTAATCGATATATTGTGCCATTTGATCTCCACTCCTTGAGTCTGTCATATGTTCCCTCGTCCATCTATCGAGAGTGTATGTTTGAAGGTGGGTTTTCCAATCCTAGAGGTATGCTTTTCATTATGCAATAGGATGCTTATGTTTTTTTTTCCTTGGGCACTTTGGGCATGGATTATTGGGTGAATTGGAAGGAGGAAGGGTTTTGACTATAGTTTTGTTCCCTCATATTAAATGGGGGGCTATTCCTCAAACCTAGTCCTACATTATCTCCCTTATTGGCTTATATATTTAGGAAGGGCACTATTAAGGAAACCCCAATTTTGGTATTGTGGTCCCATTTTCTTGTTTCACATTTTTCATTTTTCTCCACACGTTACAAGCCCTATTTCACCATCTTCCCTCTCTGGTTCTACATGATCAATGGGTGCACAAGCCACTAGTAAACTCCCTCCCCTTTTCCACATGTTTGGGTCGGGCCTGGAAATGTTTCCTCAGAGGTTAATGCAAGGAAAAAAAGGAGTTAAAAATATATCATGGCCACAATCAAGAAACAAAACAAAATAATATTATAAAATGAAAAATATGACTGGGACATTATATTAGCGCATGGGTAAAAGACAAACATGAGCTCTACCCCTTCATTATGGCCATCACTCTTGTTCCCAGGGCCCCATGAGCGCCCCACATCATTAAGGAACCCATGCATGTCCCAAACCCTAGTGGGTGATGAAATTCCCCACCTTAAAGGGATAATAACTACTTATATCATGCACAACATGCTATCATCTCCTTGAGCCCCTAGCAGTAATACAAATAAAAAAAGTCAAGAAAAGGAAAAAAGGAAAGTGAAGAAGGGTAAAAAACAAAGCCCAGGGTAACTCATGTATCCACGATTTCTCCCTTCCACATCTATACACCCAAAAATATGGACATCCTTCATCATTACTATCCTTGAACCTATGGCATTTGACTTTGATACCCCTGTGTCCTTATCTATCTCATCATAATTCACATGATCCATATTAATTGAACGATGGACCTTGGACGTGTCTTTTGCCTTAGGGGTTGGGAACACCTAATAGGGCTATTTATTATATTAACCACTCCTACCTAGGGAGGTAACACTATTAGATGCTTAAATCCCAAAATTTAGAAGGGAAGCCCATTATGAAGTCTCATTTGTGCCCTTGATTAACAAGCTTAGTTCACTTAGATGCACTAACGAATTATTGTACCTACTGGTGAGCAAGCACATTGGATCTTATATGTAATTGGAAGGTGGTTTCATGATGGGCTTGGAAACTTAACTAGTGTCTAAGCCCACCATAGGATCATATTGACACCCTTAGGGGATGCATTGAAAGCCATGGAACTCCATCATGTGTTTGAGCATCATTTCATGCCGTGGGAACCCTCAACACCTTTAGAAGTTTGTTCATTGCCCCACATTATTCACGAGATGATTCACTTGGACCAACATGACCCAACTGAATCAGCATGATCAGGGCAGTTGATCCAAGGCCCAAAGGATGTTTGTCTCACCCTTGAGACATGGGAAGGAATGCACTATCATCAAAGCCCTCATTTGGAGCATTGTATAGGCTTTTCTTTGTTTTGAAGACCAATGAGACCAATAAATGTTCCCCAAACCCACTATGGGGCACTACATGATGACTTGCATGGAAAATTAGGGGCCATCCCCTAATTAATATTTACTCGAGGCCTCTCTCTCATTGTGGCACTTAAAGGACTGAATGTGGCCCTCTAATTGACCTACAACATCTTGACATCATCAACTTGACTTAAGTATGGATGCCTAATTCATAACTTATAATAACCACTTGGTTGGCTTGTGACCAAGGCTTGCTTTTAGTAAATTATTTTATAATTTTAGGGGCTCAATAGGCCAATTCGATTGAGGGAGACTCATATAAATAGAAGTGAGTCTCGTTTGTGAGAACTCATCATCATCACTTGGATTCTTATCTTGTAAAATAACTCACACTTCTTCTCTAGAAGCTATTGGAGTATCTTGGATGTACAATGATATTTGGAGCTTATTTTTTGATCTTGTTTTGGAGCTACTTCTTTAATATGGATCGATCTATTGCATGCTTATCTTGTAAGTTCTTCTGTTGATGAAATATTTCTCTTGAAAATGTCTAATGTATGTAATTTTTGTAACTAATGCAAATGCTATTGTGCCCTAATTTTGTTGAATAATTTTTTTGGAAGATATTAGGTTGGTTCTTGCATATGTTACTCATGACATAACATGCAATGAATGTTCCTAGTGTCAAAACATTATTTTTCTTTATGAAACTCCATATTCTAATAGTAGGTAATTATTGGAGGTTGGAAACTATGGCATCAACTTTTGACCTCCTTGAGAAAAAATTTGGCCAATCCAACACATCTAGGACTCCATAGCTCAAAGGACTAGGCACTAGTCCAAGGATTTTGGTGATCAAACTCCTCTTTCTCCATATTTTCTCCTCCTAAATTTTTGTCCCCTAAAGGTTGGGAAAAAATCTGGGGGTTGTAGCAAAATTTTAGGGAGGTGGTTTTTAGGAATCCAAGGGTCCAAAAATCAAGATTAGGGTCTAGGCTACCTATGATCCAAGTTTAGTGGGCATCTGCTTGAGTTTCATCCACAAAATATATTTCCCTAGGTGCTACTCTAAGAGGGAAAACCTAGGTGTTTCTCTCTCACCTTGGGGACTTCTTTGAGGGTTGTTTGATCATAGGATTAAGTGGAATAAATGTCAAGAAGCCCTTTCTTCCCTTTGCTTTGACCTTATGAGTGCCCTGTAAGTATTTCTTCGCACGATTATTCATAAAACCCTAGGTCTAACAAAAGTCTTTCCTAGGTCTCTTGAAGGGAGACAAAATCCTCTTAGAGCTTCCTTGAGGGATCCTACCTCATCATCTAGAACCTTGATCTTAGGAATACCCATTATCATTACATATCTCAAAACCATAAGTCTTGAACTCCTTATCTCAAGGCATTTCTTAGAGAGCGTTTTAGTTTCTGTGAAGCATTGAGCCATTGTTGTGTCTCTCCTTAAATGGGATTTATGGAATCACATATACCTAAATCATTGATCTATTCATTCTAAGTGATTCCATTCCTACCAGGACTCCTCCCATCAATGAAAGTTTATAAAGAGTAGGGGACTTGGACTAAGGAAACAATGGGTCATTGTCCCATTATTGTCACTTAATCTAGTAGTTATCCCTTAGGTTTTCCATTCCTTAGGGCCCTACTAGATTGTGTGGTAACATGCACCAACCTATAAGTGACACCAGTCCCATTTGCTATTTTGTAGGCAACAATCTACACGAGACACTAATCCCATGTGGTGGTCTATTTTAAGGGAAGTTTTTTGACATGGTTTTAGATGAAGAATACATGATCCATAAATGTAAGACATGCCTCCCAAGTTTCACTATAAATGAGGACGCCATAAACAAAGACAATGAAAAATAATAAAAAAGGGTTAAAAATGTGATTGGCATGACTTTGGAATGTTGATGCCATATTACATAGGATAAAGGGCATGACCAAGAACTCATAATGGCCTCATGAGTACATAAGGCAATTTTGGGATATCAACCTCCTTCATATGAATTTGATGATAATTAGAACATAGATGAAATTGGGTAAAAAAGTGGGCACTAGTAAGTTCATCCAAAAGGTCATCAATGATAGGAATAACAAATTTGTCCTTGATGGTGATTTTTTTGAGAGGAAAAAAATCAAGCCATGTGTGCCAAGTACTCTCTTTTTTGAGTACCATGATAAATGAGATGAATAAGGGCTAGTACTAGGAAGAATGACTCTGATGGGTAACACTTGTTTAATAATTTTTTCAATCTTATTTTTCTAAGTGAATGAGAAGTGATAAGGGAAAACATTTAATGGGAGATCGGCAGGCATGAGTGGAGTAAAATGATCATGGGCACCATGGTAAGGTGGGAGGCCTTGATGGGTTCCAAAACTTAAGTGGTGATTGGATAAGAGAAGTTGCATGTTGGGAGAAATGGTTCTAGGAGGAGTCGCAAAAGCTTGAATAGCATGAAATTTCACAATAATGCCAAAATGACCTCTTTTTAAGAGTGTTTCCACATGATTGGAGATGATGATACTTGATGAAATTGTATTGATGCCTTGTAAGGTGTAGCAATTCCCACTTCGTTGGAAGATCATATATAAGTCTGTGAAACCCATGGTGATGGGTCCTAGATTTTGTAACTATTTAGTACCCAAAACAATGTCACAACCTCTCATTTCAATGGAAAACATGTAATATTTGAAAGAATAATCTTTCACAATGATCTCTACATATCACGGAACAACCATTAAAGATAATGATTTGAAAGTTGTTGATTGCATGCATGTAGCAATGGATCACTTGAATCATGCTACAATGATTAAAGTTATGGGTATTTCCATTGTCAGTGAGGATAATGACTTTATGATTCTTGTCATAGTCAATTGATTTCAAAATTTTGGTTGGTTAAATATCGATTAGAGCATGTAGAGAGATTACAGATTTCACATCGATTGATCAGTGGGAGTATTGTCATTGTCTAGCTAAGTTTGTGATTTTAGAGTGGTGACCTCACTATCATATTTATAAGTGTCCATATCAATTCCCATAGAAAGTATTTGCTATTTACTTTTTGCTTTGGAAAATATCTTTCATCACAACTGTAGCAAAGGCCTTTAAGTTGGCACTTGGCCATTTATGACCTTGTTAATTCATGGATATTGGTAGGGTGGGGATGGGGAACAAAGGATGGTTTTTTAATTTTAGTAGTGAGCACTTGTTGTTCTTCCTTATCTTTATAAGTGGCTTCAAGCCATGTTTTAGGGTGATCCCTGAAGATGTCAGCATGGATGTCATCTTTGATATGAATAATAAAACAATTAATGATGAAAGTGTTTGACATTCCTTCAGTATAGAAATTCATTTTCTTAAAAGCTATGGTGTAGTTCAATTATTTCCATTTCATTAAGCTTGGTCAAATGAGCTAAATGATGAGTGTCTGTGTCAAAGTATTCATAAATATCAACCACAAATTAAGTCCAAGCAATATAACTATGGTGGGAATTCTTATGCCATTCCAACATTTCCAATGCACCAATACTCTGAATCTAAACAAAGGACACCAACACACAATTTCACAAGTCATATTTATTAAAATCCACTTTAGGCAGGTGTAGATCATAAATAAAGTAGTTGGAATGGAGCTTCATGGAATGGGATGATTCAAATCCCTCTTGGTTTAAAGGTTGTTTTAGGGAGTTAAGACCCTTGAATTGCTCAATAAGAGATATATAAGAAATAGTGACAAGAAGTTAAACTTTGATTGGTTTAATCTTGAGTTGCTTTGAATTGGGTCTACAAGTGTGTATAGGACTCCTCCATAAAAGGAGGGTGGTCTTGGTTTTTGGTTGCCATCCGGAGAAAATGCATAAGTAAAAGGGTAATGGGATAATGATAGGTAAGTAAGGGGTGAGTGGGTCCCACATAAAATGACTTACTAAAGAGTTGTACAAATATGATCAATATGACATTTTCAATTGTGGGAGATAGGTAGGCGATAATAGGGTATATGGGTCCACACAAAAAATGACTCATGAAAGAGTGGTACCACCGTGATTACCGAAAAGCAAGGAATATATTGAGATAGATCCAAAATAAGGGTGTAGGTGGAACCACTTTATACTTACTTTTTTTGTTGTAAACTCCTATGGGTTTATAGTCCTACATGAACAATATTACACTAACAGAATGCCCAAATTTTGAATATTGAAGAGCATGTAGGAATTTTGTATCCTGAATGTACAAATATTGATTTTAGTCTAGTAGCAAGGAGTAGGGATTTGAAGGGTTCTATAGATAAGGGATTTCCCTATGATGTAGCCCTCTCACATAATTATTGGGTCCAAGAGTATTACTCAACCAATATCTTATGGATCTACCTAAGGAAGGTTGATGATACCCTTAGTCATACTACTTGATTACCCATGTATGTGAGAGTATTATTCCCAAGTGTTGTTCGTAGTGCCACTATAGAAGTTAGTCAGTCGAGTGACTAATATATGGCTAGTTTTGGGATACCTATAAGATTTTTGATATATTTAAGGGTACATAGAAATGTAAATTCATGTACATATGTTGTTTGATGCGATGTTACTTAAATGAGTACCAATAGTTTCGACATGTATGCTTCCCATTGTTGATCACTTTCCTTGCCCAAGGAAAGTGACCAACATTGAGATAAAACCACGAGGGGAATAAGAAAGACTATCCTCATTTTTATAGAGGTGGTACTTATCTATTGATTGATGAAATATTCTTCTTCTGTCTTCAAATGAGTGTAACGGGTGAGTTATAAAGAGAAAATTCAAGAAATCTTCCAACAGAGGTCTCATATAGCAAATTTAATTGTAAAGTACATAATCTCAGTCACAGAAAGAAAAGGGAATAAATGTGATTGCAAAAGATTTTATTTATAGGATTTGCATATGAAAACTAAAAATCCTCTTCTCATGGGAATGGTACTAAGAATGATATATATGTTGAAAATAACAACAATAAATGATAAAAATAGAATCCAGAATATTCCAATTTTAATTTGTCCTTGAATTAAAATTTGAATTTAGACTCACCAGTTGCTTGGAAATAATTAATTAATTCATTATGGGTTAATTAGTTGGAGAAATTCAAGTTATATGTCTTTCTGAAGTCATGGAAGAGTTATCCCTTAAATTAAGGAGATAATATTGAGTTATATTTGAGTTGTAATTAGTTAACTCAGTTTTACTGCGTTAAGTCCAGTTAAATTAGTCCCAAATTGTTGAGGAATTAATTGTGAGTTATCAGTCAGTTGATGCATGGATGCACTCAACTAGTGAACTCCAGATAACTGAAGAACCCCTCATCAAAAACTCATGCATGTCTATTTTGAGAAAGACTCAGTTGAGCTAAATGTCAAGGTACTATTAGTTGCATGTGTTTTCCCATAAAGGAAACTCATGCATGTAGTCAAGGTAAGGTTCCTTGAGTATTACGCAGTTCCGACAGGGTGTGAGATCAATGTGAGAGATCAGTGTTCCACTTGGTAATCGGAGGATCACCTAGGAGAAACTACACAAGGAAATAGGAGTTTGGAGGGCAGAGGAGAAGGCTTGTGAGAAGCCAGGTTTGCTTGTGAACATCGAGGAGGATTGTACTAAGCACTGCCTAGCTGTGAGAGCTAAGGCTTTGTATAATTCTGATGTATTTCCACCTTGTATGATAATACAGATAGTGGGGTTTTTAGCTGAGGCTTTCCCTGAGTATTTTTTGTGTTTCATGTGCATTGATTCTTTTTCTTCTGGTTATATATGTTCAACTTGATCTTGCCCAAATATTTAAGCTTCTGCAAAGAAAATTGATAGTAGAAGTAGATTATAGTATTTTGCTTTCATATATTGCATTATGAGGTTAATCTGCAGTCAGGTTTTCTACAGAGATCTTAGAGGGAGATTTGTATAGAATTTGCAGAATTTCTACATGGCATAAGAGCTAGCTGATCTATAGAGAAATTTCTACATGGTATCAGAGTCAAGTTTATCGGAGCTGTGAATAGTATACGGAGAAGAGAATTCAAAGTTTGAAGTTCGAGGTCGTAGGTGCAAATTGAATTCATATCTTACTTCAACGAGATGGGACATTATGCAACTAATTGCCCATCGAAGATGTCTAAGAAGGGATCCTCAGAAGGATTGGAAGGTGAGGCATTAGCCTCTCAGTTCGAAATGGACTTTACCCTCATCGCATGCATGGTGTCATCAATGATGGGTTGTGTTTGGTATCTTGACAGTGGAGTCTCATTCCACATGATCGGCGATAAAAAGTTTATTCAGTACCTTGGAGGAGAAAGCCCTCAAGATGCCCATAGAGATGGGTGATGAAGAAAGGTATAGTGTTTCACGAGAGGCACGATTGCTTTTCAGAGGGAGCATGGAGCTCCTATCACCTTGACATATGTGAAGTATGTGCCTGGACTGAAGAAGAACTTGGTATCAGTCGTGATGTTGGAGGACAAAGGCTATAATGTTGACTTCACTAAAGGAAAGGCATTCCTTAGACACATCACCACGAGACAGGTGAAACAAATTGGTTCACGAGTTAAGAACATGTATGCTCTTGAGGTTCAAGATGCATGCAAAGCCTTGAGGAGCAAGGCAAATGTTAGAGACTTGGTGGTTGAGAGGGAGAGTAAATTACCTCTCAACATGTAGTCCAAGAAGAAGTCTCAGACAATTGTGGAGGAGCCACAATTGGAGAAGTGGGCAGAGAGATCACATGAAGCTATACCTCCAGGTGTGAGGTGGGGCAATGTGAAGTGATAGTCTCAAGAAGGTTGAAATCGGGCAAGGGCCATTGAGAGGTTTTATCTCATGGATCATACCTTGTGAAGTAGGAAAGTGTTCCCTCTGCAGACAGAGGCAACCCCTCTAGCCTTAGAGTGGGTCTAATCATAGCAAAGAGAAAGCAACAATTGATTCCCTTAAATAGTCATAATTGGAGGCCTACCTCAAATTGGTGGTTGATGAAGTTTCGTTGCACTGCTCCAGCTTCCGTTTCCTTCTCCTTAATGAGCAATCAACCTAAAACACCACAAGAAAACAACAGAGCACGTAATTGAGAACAACAATGATCTATTTACTCATAAAGTCAAGAAATCATGAGCTATCAAGTAAATTACATACAAGACATAGGAAATCATCATTGTTTGTATTAGTAATGAATCAAGACCAAAGCTTACAACCAAGTCTTGACGTTGCAAGCCTTCTCGGAGGGTACAACCAATATGTTTCTTCAAGCATTCACTCTCAAGGATGGGTCTCCCAAATAAACAATATCTCTCTCTCTCTCTCACTCACAAGCTTTAATACAATGTTAAGGGCACTCCACAACCTCTTACAAACTATTAGCAATTCCACACTTGTCTCATTCACACCAAAGCTATCTACCAAACTCAAAAGCACTAGCAACACTGTCCAACTAAAAGAACTTGTAACTAGCTTGATCATAGCAATGGTGAGTGCTTTTATAGGAGAAGGAGCCTCCATGAAACGAGGGAGAGAGAGCTTATCCTCAAGGGAGGTTGCACAAGAGGCGGAACCACCATCAGAGGTGGAAAGGCAACCCAAAATGACCCAACAACTAGCTTTAGAAACATCCAGAAGGCCGACTGTTTGAACTAATTCACCAAATCTGGATCATCGCAGGTCATGAACCGGGGACTAGCGATGATGTCGCAACAATACAGTGCATGACAGAGAACCGTTTACTACCGACGATGCATGAACTTAGTCAAAAAGGGTCAATCTTCATCATTAGAGAGCATTTGCTTAATCTTCTTACATTGGTGGGAAGATATGAACATGTTTATTTGACACATGACACAGTAGAGGGACTGCGATGAGGACAGTGACAAATTACTGTGTAACAGATGCCCCCTAAAGTATGAAGCCTGAGAGAGTGGGAGGGGTGAAATGCTTTACGAAACCGTCTGAACTGGAACACCACTTTTGAAGAACCTGTAGGTGCAAGGACAACTGATATCTCTGATAGTGAAATACATGTAGTCTAGGCATGGGCGTAGCCATCCAAAAGACATATGAAACTTGGTCTATGGTATGGACGCAGCCACCCAGTTGACAAGATCATGATAATGACAAATGTATGGTCGCAACCATCCATGAAGACTCAGGTATGGTCACAGCCATCCATCAAAGAGTCATGTATGTAATCATGAACCAATCCATGCAGCCTGAACATATGTAATCCTAGTTTGGGGTCTTGAAACCCAACCGATCATAGTACAAATTCTAGCATGCGAACATATGTGCTGATGTGGAGCATGATAGAAAATCACTTGATTATTGGTCAATGATAAAAATCGTTAACAAGCATGAGAGAAACCACCAATAATGCCAATGGCTCTCAAGGTACTGTCCAATACAATCTACTAAGCGTGCAAAATGAGCTGAAGTTGAACACTCATGGAATCACCCAATCGAAGACCAATGATGAAAGTCTATTGTCATGCACGAAGAACTTGCCATTGAGGCATGCAAGCTCCAAGGTACCGAAGGGGATCTCTAGATCAACCTCTTGGATAATGAGCTGGTGTTGACAGGAGGCGATCCGTCGCAGGGGGGCCATAATGTTTCTCGCATCAACGACGCGAGATAAGGAACAAGTGGTAGATGGCAAAATAGAGCATTAGAGGAGGAGGTAAGGGTGTGAACTGCAGAAGGATTATACTCTTGAACATATCGGCGACACGACTCCAGAATGTGGCAGCATTTTGGTACCAAGGGATCGGAGGTCTGATGGAGACAACATGGATCAGATGGAATGAGGCAAAATGGCAACCCAAAACCCTGGAAGGCCAATGAAAATGTGAGGATATCCCAACCTGACGAGAAGCAAAAATGTCAATGTTCAAGAGTGATTAGCTACCGTAGGTAACCAATGACGACTTCCAAATTTTCCCCCACCATTTCTTACGAGTACCCCAATTATTTTTGAAAAACAAGCTTCAAGGGGAAGCATATGCTTGTGATATAAGTTTGACCTTCAGACGAATCCAATGTAGTAATAGTTTAACGAGCCCTAGGGTGGAGAAGCTCGAGTCTCGTCATGGTGACAAGTCCAATGTCGTCAGGTTTTAACAAGTCTGACATGGGAAAAATTCGGAGTCTTTTTCATGTTTAGAGAGTTTGAAAAAGACACGGAAAAGAAAACTCCTTGGGGGTCCTTTTTTGTAAATTTGTGTCCCTCGAGCCTAAAAAAGTAGAAAACAATACCCGAGAGAACTGCTTGACCATTATGATCAAGAATTACTTTTCATAATTAGTGGCTTTGATCCGAAAAAGTAAAAAAATGATCGAAGGAATGTCGTTTCATAACCAGTTTCGAACTCGAAATGACAAAAGTCTGACAATCTTTTCATGTTTATACTGTCAGAAAAGAGTTGAAAGTGGACCGCCATTTATTCCGTTTAACGAGTTAAAAAGGGAAAACTCGACAATATTTTCATATTTTATGAGTTGAAAAGAGCTTAAAGGTGACTCGTCCTAGAGGAACGAGTGGTATAAAGGGTAGCAACTGGTTCCGACAATGGTGGAACTTCTCAAAACATGTAATGGTCAAGAGGCTAGCTAATAAAACCACTCATCGTTGCTATTCCTCAGGAAAGGAAAAGCAACCAAGTGAAAGCATATGATCAGCCAAAGAGATGGCAATGACGAAACGAAAAAACCAAGGCTCATCTAGCAGAATTTAGCGGATAAAAACGACAATCACGAGATGTAAATCGGGTATGGGTTCTTTTTTACACAAGCTTGAACCATGGAGAACTCTGCTTGGATTCAGTTTCATGTTTACACAAGCTTAAAATGAAAAACTATGCTTGTTATAAGTTCGCATGCCCCCAACATAATGATGAAAATCGAGGTACATGCCCCCCAAGCTTCATTGCATTCAACAAGGTGGATGGAATGAAGGTTCACTTTCGAGATCTTGGAAAGAATCGACTTGGATTTTATGAGATCTTAAGCAAAGACTTGATTTGGAAAGGGAGTTGTGTCATTTTTTAATGAGGTTGACATAGTAAAAGAACTATCCTCATAACCCTTGTTTCATTTTTTAATGAGCTTGACACAAGATTGGGAACTATGCTCATGACTCCTTGTTTCATTTTTTAACGAGGTCGACACAAGATAAGAACCATCCTTGGACACCTTGTTTCATTTTTTAACGAGGTTCACACAAGATTAGAACTATCCTCGACCTTGATTCATTTTTTAATGAGGTCAACACAAGATCAGAACTATCCTCGGACACCCTGTTTCATTTTTTAATGAGGTTGACACAAGATCAGAACTATCGTTAGCCTTGATTCATTTTTTAATGAGGTCGACACAAGATCATAACTATCCTCGAAACCCTTTCATGGGTCATGTGCAAACATGACTCCCAAGAGATCTTTACTGGATGGAAGAATCGCGCTCTGGGAGGAACACATGTCATTAGACACCAATGACAGATTAGGTTCCAATGCCCCCATTACATGATGTACAAGACCATCTGCATGATCATCCACAGATGCAGAGGTAGAATGGGTAGCCACATAATTGACTTATGGCAGGGAAGTTACTGCTTGCCAGCAAGAACCGGTAGGGGACGACAGTGACATAGGAGGCGCTGAGTGACTAAAGAAAGACAATTGATCTATGGTCACCATTCTTCTGTCGTGTGGAAAACAAACCACACAAAAAAGTGAAGAGACAAGGGCCCCCATGGCATAAATGTAGTCACGGCCAAGGAGAAGACTAAAATCTAAAGCACCTTGGACAACCATCACGTCTATATAGACGGTTTTACCTCCCAAAGTAACAGGAAACTTTGAAAGGATCCCTAAAGGTTGACTGGTTCCTCCGTCAAACACCAATAGATTCTGCGTGACCGGCACAAGCTATGGGGAGCCCAAAGCTTTCCAAGTAGTGAAAGGCATGAGGCTAATTGATGCACCCACATCTAAGACAGTGCCAGGTACTACCTTATCATAGGCATGTACTGTAATCTAGAAAGGCACATAGGATGGAAGGTGGAAAGTAGTCAAGTGACTCCAGTTGAAGGAAACAACTGAACTAACTGGTGGGGGTATCATATGATTTCCCCCATGCTCAACAGGAACCAAAGAAGGATCCTCTGAATCAACTGGGATAGGAGGGTCATTCTCGAACTCAGGAGAATCTGACAAGACGAGAAGAACATGAGCAGAATGATCATGATGCTCATCGGGAACAAAGTGGACTAGTGGTGGTGAATCCAAGTCGACGCTCTTTCTGACCAATGGTTGGTCAGGAATGGGCTTAGCACAGCTAGGTTCAGAAAGAGGAGGACAGACAAGAAGAGAATCTAAGTCAATCTCTTTGTCAACAGGGAGAGGGTCTGAAGAGATCCTCTGATAACCAACGGGGAGTTGGGTGAATAAGATGCAAGACTTTCCAAAATGACGGAAGCTTGATCCATGAGTGGACAAAGGTGAAGGGGATGTTTGCCTTCGCACAACCTACAGGGGGATCAAATCTTCCCTTTCTTCTTACCGCTGCCAGTTGATAGGGTAGCATCGTCATGAGCTTCAGAAGATGTTGAGGGACGAGCTAGATCATGAGACCATACTTCTAAGATCCTAGGAATTCCAGGACAATCATGAAGAAGATGGTCACCCTCGCATAATTTACAAGGAAACTTAACCTTCCGCGGAGGAGCAGAAGGTGTTCTAACCTAAGATGTACTCGGGGAAATAGTTGCACGGGTGGCCTCGCGCTTATCAGACTTCTTCTTCTTCTTCTTCTTAGCCACTTGGTTACTGGATGTGGAACTTTTACTAGGCGAAGGAGGAGAGGAGGATGAAGAAATAGGGGAAGAAGGCAAAGGCTCAACCTTGGAATCATCGTGTCGTGATTCAAAAGAAGGAGATGGTGGAACAGGAGTCATGACACTCATGACCACCGAGGTTGAAAACAACCAAATGGAAAATCGATGGTTAATCCAGGCAAGGACAATGTTACCATATACGGAGCACCAACATTTCGAAAAGGTGAAAAAGGACCATGATTTCCATCTGGGGTAAAACCTTATCCAGTAGACTCGAGGAAAGTTGCCATCGGGATCGAGCCTAAAAAACGTTCGTACTCTAACCAAGAACTCAAACTGTTACCAAGAATATTTCGTGGGCAGTAAATTTTATGACGCAGGAACAAAACTTGGCCTTTTCATGTTTCAAGAGTCGAGAAAAGGATGAAAAGGTGACTCTATCTCTTTCGAGGATTAATGAGCCTGAAAGGACAAGTGCTCAGATGGACCTTTTCTTTTAAGGAGTTTGAAAAGGAATGAAAGTGACTACTCTGGAGAACTAGGAAAAAGGTTTACCAAACAACCCATAAAACTGCATATACACCTTGGTGATCAAATGAAAACCAAGGACTTTCCGTACGGCAGTCAATCTTCCCGAATGTTGTGTTCGGTGCGTTATGGTTTGCAAGGCGGCAGACACGACTTCCTATGTATGTAGGATGATAACCTAGTGGGGTCTCTCGATATATACTCAATGGTAATGGGAGCACAATTCCATACTAGCAGCTATTGAGTCACAGAAGGAGGAATCACCCAACCTTAAGAAACAACAATAGTGACTAGGTTTAACGACGTCGAAGCACGTCTCTAACCTAGACCTCTAAATAATGTACGTTATGTTCCAGTGCATTGTTAAATTCATTCAGTTCATTTAGAGTTGATCCTGAATTAGGTTTCAATTTCCAGGCCCTACCGCATGTATATCAAAACCCTAGGATGCAACTAGAATGAGTAAAGCATATTTCATTTCGATGAACACCTACTTACAGAAAGGTAGAAATTCCATTCCCAAACCAAGGAAAAACCAAGACCAGCAAATGCAAGCACTAAGAGACGCAATGCATAAACACATCAATTCCTACAGTGCATCGATACTACTAATGATAGATTTAAAGTTTGCCTTCCAATTTCTCAAACATGAAAACTTGAAATGCAAATGTACTTTCACTTTCGTATACTAAATGAATGCAATCTCTTAATTTTTTTTTTTTTTTTGAATTTAAAGAGACAAACAAGCAAGTGTAAATCTAATTGATCCAAACAATTGTGATCTATGCTTGGTAGTGAAGAAATTGAATCAATATGAAAAATTGGTTCAATAATCAACACTAAAAATCAACCAGCAAGAAAACAAGCAGCAAAAAAGCCTCAAGCAAACCAATAAGACGGTTGTGGATGAACCTTGGACAAACAAGTAACCTAAGCAAATGGTTTGAAATGCTTAAGAGAGCTAGGTCACAGGGTCTAAAAACACAATATTCACTCAAATGAAATCAACGAGACAATACCTTAACCAAAAGCAATCAAAACAAACTAATGAGAGACAAGAAATAGCAGGGGATAAACAAGATTGATGGATTTAGGAGGTAAAGTTGTGTTGTATTGTACAACACCCCCCCATTTCATAAAATTTTACTTTCAAAATTATAATATGAAATGGATCCCTTTTAGATAAAATTGGTATCAACTTATCATTCCTCAAAAGGTCCGAAAAGAAACAAAACATTATAAACCTTTTGAGTCAACATATAATCGGTCTTATAATAAAAAAAGAATAATTCTTTATTATTGCGATAAAGTGATCGCAAGATCGCATATTGCAATAAAAAAGGATGCATAACAAAAGACCCATTGGTTTTCCATGATGCAACAATCGCGAATAACTATCGGATATCGGGAAGGTAAGCAATCGTAACAAAAGGCCCCTCTCTTTGCTCTGATGCGATATCGCTATCGGCGATCGGGGAGTGTAACATGTATGCAACAAAAAGCCCTCTTCTAAAAACTCCAGATGCGAATTAGCGATATCGCTATCAGCGATCAGGGATTCCGCAATGACACCAATATAACTACTCAAGCATTCCTCCGATCTCCGATTGCGATAAAGCTAAGCGCGACTTTCAAAAAGGATTGATAAGGCTCGGGTATATTGTGTTAAATTATTATTAAAAGCCTTTCTATTCCTGATAGTGATTCACTTGCGATCAACCGCCAAAAAATCAAAGCCATGCTTAAATGAATTATTCAGCGCATAAACGATATGATGAGCATTTAAATGATTGACAAGTTTAAACGACCAATTAATGGAGCAGTTATGCCAAAATCTCTTCAGAGATTATATCTGCGGTAGTATTATTTTAATCCTCCATTACTCATTGATTGATATAACTCTTTCATACTTGGTTTGCACCACCTATTCTCTGCATTACGTTCATTTTATCTCCTGCGCAAAGCTCCTCTGAAGCAGCGAATTTAGGCCTAATGGGGAAGAAGTCTAAGAAATTTGAAACAGCTTCAACTTCCGTAGTAACAGGACAACATACCACCGATCCGGGACCAAGTAAAAAAGGATTGATCTCAGACACTACATGTCTTGGTCTCAGTAATACTAGTTGGCAGAGCATCTATAATCTGGTTGAAGCCGAAGAACCTCAAGAAACATCAGTACAAGCTACAACAGGCTCGAACCGGAAATCCGAGGCTACCTTAAAGGATTTGGCCAATTCTTACTTACACCAGATAGCGGCTCGAGAGCAAATTCTTCCATACACAGATGTAGTAAGGTGGGTAGTTGAGGAAATCCCAATTACAAAGAGAACATTTTGCACTATTGACGGGAGAGTCTTCGGTTCATTTCAACCCAATGATTTGAGACAAATGTACCATTTGCCCGAACCAGAGAAGAAGTATAACAAAGCATTCTTGGAGAAGTTCAGAGATGAAAATGAAACTGAATCAGCACCTATACATGAATGGAGACAGAACCTTGTGAAACACAAGCATGAGTCCTTGGGTAAGTACTCTGTCGATTCTTGGTGTTCTCCTTATTGTTATGCTGGAGCGATGATGTGTAGGATTTGGGGGTTGCATGATTCCTCAAAATTCTCCATAGAGATGGTACCTTTGATGGAAGCAGCAGTCAATAGCGAAATAATGGATTGGGGGATATATTATCTGATAAGTTAGCAACTGCTATTTTTGAGTTCAGAAACAAAACCCGCATTACTGATAGGTTTATTCCTCCATTTTATTTTAGTGCCTACATCTTAGATACTCTCTGTTTTAACTCCGAATTTCCTGTGCTGGGGTGGAGATGGACTCCATAGGACCCCATGCCGATTCATATCTATCACCAAAAGTTGTGGAAATCCCATTATAAACACCACCTGTATCAAGTTTGCAATGGATTTATGCTACCCATTTACTATGCAATTTTTGACAAACCTGCTCCTAAGATTTCCTCAAAAGCAGAGATTGACTTGACAGCCTTAGGAAACTGGTTCAGAGAAGATAGTTTACATATATGAGAGTTTTCGGCAGTCATGCCAGACCTCATGTTCTCCCCTTGTACATACCCGACAAACTATTGGCTCGAGAGATAACATATCAGCTTACATCCGCAGGAGTGACCAAGACTCCGAGGAATTCAAAGAAGCAAGTTTGGCCTCCTTTTCCTCTAAGGTGTGGCGTTTACACTCTGCATGACTATAAGCATGCAGAGAAAGAAGCAGAAAAGATAAATATACTGAATCTCGCCACTCTTCCTAACAGACGATTTGATCCAAGGAAAATTGTCTATAATGTACTGGATCAGGAAAAAATCACTAAATTTGAACATAAAGAAGATGAGTTTGATGATCTATTTTCTTCGGCGGAGTCATTATTTCAGGTTCAAGCATTAGCTAAAATGAGATATCATGACGATAGGTTAGTAGAATTTAACAAACTTAGAGAGCAAAGGTTGCAAACTCTACCTCTAGATTGTTAGCCACTGCCTCGATGACACAGTCAAGTGAGCCTGAACAACGACTTATCAATGAACCTCCTGCTACATCAGAAATTTTTGAAGAAGTCCAAAGAAAAGAGCAGGAGGAACTCCAGAGGAAAGAACAGGAAGAAGTACAAAGGAAAGAACATGAAGAAGTACAGAGGAAAGAACAAGAGGAAGCACAAAGGAAGGAGCAAGAGAAAATACATGAGGAAGAACTGAAAAAGGAGCAGGATAAGAGCAACAAGGATGTGAATGTCGATACCCAGATTGACCTGAGATTGCTCGAAGAATGGCAACAATTTGACTCAATCATAAGCAATCTAGAAAGCTCAAGAGATGCTGATACATCCAAAGCGACTGATACACACGATACAACATCAAAAGAGGTTCCAAGCGAAGGAACTAGCGGTCTACCCCCTACTACAGACTTAGAAGTAATTCCCAAAGATCCTTCGGATCAAATCATTTTGCAAGTGGAGGATATACCTCCATTGGATGTCTTTTACAGCCCAAAGCACAGGGCCGTAGTAAAGTGACAGCGGAAAAGGAGAAGGATTGATCAACCTTCCATGTTCCCTGAACAAACAGTGACAACCAACGTAGTTTGGAAGGAGGAGTTTGATCCTTCCGATGACCTAACAAAGTTGTCCCAGTATGCTGGAGCCTATTCAGCGGCCACCATGGACAAGGCATCGAAAGTGAGTAATTTGTTAAAAGAAAAAGACCAGGCAATCGTTTTGTTACAAGCACAACTATCAGAGGCACAACAGAAAGCAGAACAGTTAGAACGACAGTTGTCAACGCAACAACAATTAAATAATCAACTGAACAAGCAGTTACATGAAGAGAAATAGAGGATAGATTCGAGTACGATTCAAAAGCAGAAAGAATTATCGGAGGCATTGGAAAAATTGAAGACGATGAATGAATAGATGGTAAAGACAAAAGATGAGCAAATTGCTCAATTATCACTTCAAATAGAGAAGTTCAAGAGTCTTCCGCAGCCAGCCGATTTTAGGGCAGAAGCACTACAGATTAATAAGGCACTGGTAACACAAATAAGATTATTGTGTCATAAAATTGCTCAAGTTGAACCCCTGTGTGACATAACAACATCAATAATCGATAAATCAGTCGATGCTAGACATGACTTAGAGTAGGCCGATGAGACCTTAACAAATTTTCTTACTTGGCAGGACACTAGTGAGGGACAGGTAGCAAATTTGCTTAAAATCCTAGAATCCCATAAAGAAATTCTATTCATGGAATGGCAATCCCAATTGATGAAGGCAAAGAGAGCAGTTTCTAGATGCAAATTATCCACTAGTAATTTGATTGAATTAATTAATAATACTCTCTATTTATCTAATATGATCTCTCAATGTACACCAGGTAAATTACTATCGGCTAAAACATTGGAGCAATCATGTTATCAAGAGCTGGAAAAGAATGGGAGATTGATCACAGGTATTAAAAGTTTAACTTGGGACACCTATTGGTTGTTCCTAGTAAAACCATACAGTCGGAGAGCCGCCCTCAAGTGCCTAACAGATGCAATCGGGTGTATCATTCCCGATATACACGATGCCACCTATTCGGCTCAGCTCAATTCTCGTCTCAGCTGCCCTTAAGAAGTGGAACCGATGCTAGCGATATGCCAACTCAGGTCAAAAGGCAAACAGCCAGAGTGATGAATCATGCTGCCGACTACCAGATTGCTGTGGAGGAGATATTCAAGATCAAGTTATACCAATTTAGTAGCATTTTAATTTTGTAGTT
>APFE031670311.1:10861-34194 GCA_000404065.3 Pinus taeda
CATATTGGAACCTGGAGCAGTCACAGAAACAAGAACCCGACAACTACGAAATCAATCAATTTCAGAGTATCTCATCAATTGGAAGAACATACCCACTGAAGATTCCACATCGAAGGATAGGAAGTTTATACAGAAGCATCAAGAACTACTCAAGCGTTGAGGACAACACTTTTTGAAGGAGAGGGGCATGTTAGGTCCCTATACTACTAGTGTAACCCCTTATTATTATTAGTACAACCCCCTTATTATATCGATGTACCCATGTAGTGCCCATATTGTTACTATTGTGCCCCATAGAAGCTCACTATTGTTATTATTGTACCCTTACATTGTCATTGTTATGTAGGCTCTGATTATATAATGACCCCTTAGACTCCTATATATAGAAAGGAGGTCTTTTCATTTGTATCATCCAAGAATTGTTCATTTATGTAATGTAAAGGAGGTTTCCCCCTCGAAGAGGTTGAATTCTAAGGCATTGATCTATCTTTTCAATCTTTTCTTGAGCTGGTTTCATAACACAAGCACTCAAATGATCACCCAAATGCAGGAATAGCGGAGATCCAGGATGCACTGAATAGAGAATTTAGCCGGCCGAAATTAGAGACACAGTCAATCATCGAATTTAAGGAGATCACGATGCTTCTAGGTGGGACCCCCTGGGATCTAGATCAGAGGTTGAAGAGTACAATCTGTGAGGCTAATATGATGCTAATGGATGTGCAGCATCACGCGTGGTTTATGGCATCTTTGACACCACACCTAAGGACGACGTTGTCACAGCAGAAGCTTTCAACCCAGGCCTAAGCACTTGAAATGGCGATGAGGTTGCATGAAACACTGATATAGGATTTGGGATTGGGAGTCCAATAGATCCATGCACAACTAAAAAACCTATGCTTGGAAATGCAGAGTTTGAAGCATGATAGGGCACCTTGGTCAGAGGCGCGTGAGGAAGTGTGGTGAATAGAATGTAAAGGCCAGGGCCATGACAAGGATCATTGTCCAGTGTTCACAAACTACTTGGCAGAAGGGGGCAAATGCTATTGAGACTAGAGGCACAGGTAGGGCCAAGTGCAGCACCTGCGCTCTGGTGCACGATATGTCAGGTGGGAGGAAAGAACACGACGAACAACTGTCACCTGTTGTAGAAGTATACACAGACTCCGCAGAAGTTGTTTTGTAATTTCTGTAGATTAGTGGGTCACGATGAGAGTACATGTCGGAGCTATGAGTTAATGATGGATCAGGCCCCAGCTTATCGAATGTAGATAGAAATCTTAGCCCTCGACCCAACAGTGAGAATGGTGCACGGTGGATTTCAAGGGCAAGGTCGAAGACAAGGAGGGATGGGGCCAGGAAGGGGCCACAAAGAGCTAATCTGTTACAATTGCGAAGGACCAGGGCACTACGCTTATTATTATACCAACCCAATGAGAATATCTTATTCATACTGTGAGCAGTTTAATCATGAAATGGTAGATTGCCCTACACTGATCACACAGATGTGCGAGAAGGGGGTATTACATCCTACTCTAACATAGAATATCCAAATGATGAAGTCTGAACCGCATGAAGAAGATGCCAACGTGAAAATGGTTCTCAGAAGTGGTGCGACCACAGGGGAAGATAAGGGGAAGTAGCACGAGGAAGATACATGGGTTCGCAAGGCTCCTACAAAGAAACCTAAGTTTGTCTTGGAACGCGCAAAAAAGATGTTTATGGAAGCTAAGAAGAGCTTCACCGAGGCCTCTGCTTCAGGTAGTAAGGATCAGCTACAACTAGGAATGGATCCAACTATGCTTACTACCTTTTTAGTGACATGCATGAAACTGTTGCATGATAATAAGGAAATTAAAGGACTACAGGAGTTGATAACTAGGTGCACAAGGTCGGGTGAACCACACGTAGTCCAGAAACTGGGAAAGCATGCATTATGCACTAGGTGGGAAATGAGATTGATGGTGCAAATTGGCGAGTATGAAATGGATCAAGTAATCCTAGACTTGGATTCGAACGTGAATGCGTTACCAAAATAGACATGGGAACGCATGGGCAGGCCCACATTACAGTGGTCCCGGATTCAATTATAGATGGCGAACCAACAAAATATCTTGCCTATGGGAAGGTTGCAAGGGGTAACAGTGGATATCGAAGGTGCGAGCATGCAGATGGACTTTGAGGTGATAGAGATTGTTGATGATAGCAACCCTTACCCCGCATTGCTAGGAATAGACTGGGCCACGAATATGATTAGAGTCATCAACCTAAAGAAGCAGAAGATGATTTTTGAGAAAAAATCCCTACACGTAGTAGTTCCACTAGATCGAGCTGAAGGAGCATGCTACACTGAACCTGGTGCAATGATGACAGCAACAATGAGCTAGATTGCATTTACCACATAATAGCACAAGACTAGGATCAGGTGAACCTGACTGCAGATGGAGAATCTCATGGGAGTGCAACAGTTCCTATACTTTAGATTCAGATGAAGAAATAGAACATTGGCAGAACTGGTTGCACGAAGTAATAACGCTGAATTGCAACATGATGATTAGATCACTACTGTGTGTGACGACTGACGTAAGGGAATTGCCAACATATGATGGGGAGACAGGCGTGGATGAATTCTTAGAGAAATTTGAAAGGGTAGTGGCACAACAGTAGAAGTATGGTGTGCTAGAATGGGTGTTGCACGTGATGGTGGAATACACACTAGAACAATCTTGGAAATTGGCACAAATGTAGCAAATGGATGCACTTACGATTTGGAAGTCACCAGCGATGAACGCGAGTCGAGCAACCAGGACGAAGTAGTTTGCGTGCTCGCTTGTGTCGATGGGTACAAACGTATACCGAACAGACTATTCCAGCACGTAGCAGTATTACAATAGCAGGCCCGAACAGGGCACATTGGCGGAAGAAAAGGATCGCACTCCCAAGTGTGAGGAGGGAAGCATTTGCCAAGGTACACGAAGTCATGATTAGGGGATAGAGGATACAATGTAAAAAAGGGGATCTATGCGTCTGAGTGGTCAGATGGGCGTATACGGCGCTATGTAAGAACCTGGCCACGAAGTCGAGTCCGAGGCTGTAGAATGGTATAGGAACTGAGGTCCCTGAAGAACCTCCCAAAAAGGTCATTGATGTAGCAATGTTGGTGAAGAGAACAACATGCGAAGTCTGGACTGAAGAACTCACAAGACCGCGTGAAGAGGAGTATGAAGGGATTTAGGAAGCCATTCGGTAAGGGAATGCGCAACTTCACGAATTGGAAGGAAACAAGGTACTACTGAGAACGAAGAATATGATGCTGGATGCAGAGATTAAACAGTTGGAAAAGGAACTAAAGGAAGACTTTCCGAATGGAAAACCTGGAAAGTTGAAGTCGGATATGTGCAAACCTAAGAATGGATTGGAGGAGTATGACCGCGACCTAGTTGGTCGAATGTCATGGTTAAGGCCGCGCCTCACTCTTGAGGGAAATCAGGAGAGTGCGTTGCATCTAGCAGTGTGCATAGCGATGACAATAGAGATTGTGTCGTGGGTTGTTTTCCAAGACGCAATAGCGGTGCACTAAGGGGGTGCGACCACCTGACTAGCCGAAGAGGAGACAGTCTCACCACTCCAGACAGTTGAAAGAGAGTGTGGGACTCTAAAACAGTCTGTTAGGGAGATGTGTGACAATAGGGGTGCGCGCAGGTCGGTATGTCACAGGGGTCGTGGTCGCACTGAAGGGGCTGCGCTGCTGCACGAATAGACAAGGAAGTGACCGTTGGTGTCACTGTTCATGACAAGATGTCCAAGTTAAGGAGAAAAGGAGCGGGTGGCGGGTAATTAAGACACGGAGTCAGAACTAGATTTGAAACGATTTGCCACCAATATAGCATTAATGAGCTAGAAAAGGAGGGAATGGTCGAATTTGAATTTCAACAGGTCTATAAATCACAGTTGGTAATCCACCAAACAAACCATGGCATCTTAATAATTAAGTTATTGCGCTATCCAATAGATATGGACCCGTCGAACTTCAACACTTTGAGGGTAAGCCTAGTGTTTGCAACATTTCCAAAAGAGACACAGGACCTTTTGGACAGCATAATTTCGACAGGCAAGGACGCTGCGCCGAGCCCAATGCCAATGATGGGAGATGTATCGGAAACTCATAGACAGATAGCAGGACCAGTCTGAATGTTGCTGCGAAACCCGTGGTCTCGTAAGCGATCTATGAAAGATAAGGGCAAGATGATGAATCTTGAGACGAAAGATGAAATTCTGTTTAAAAGTTTGTCTCTGGGCCATGTGCCCAAGAAGAAACTTGAATATTGGGGCCTTGCAGAAAGCAACAACTCTCTTGCAAAAATGCGACACAAGCTTTAGCAGACATTGAGTATACTGAACCAGATATCGCAAGCTTGCTACTCTTGCACAAAAAGTTCACGCATTTGACATCTCAGTTAGAGCTAAAATCCTATGAGTGGTCACTTTTTGTTAACCTAGTAGAGCAGAATGAGCATCATCAGTTAAGCGAATTAGTAGGGGAAATGGAGTAGGAGCTTGAAGAAGCTTTGCAGGAGGCAATGATAGAGCAACAGATTGTAGTGCGTCACTCACAGGGATGGCGAACCGCGAAGCCTTGGCAGCACGACTCACCACACCGACGGGTGACTCGAGGGGGAGTCACTATGTTTGTGTTGGGGGCCTATTGGGCAGCGAATCCCCCGTGTAATGGTTATGGGGCTTAAAGCCCAAAATTTTGGGTAATGGTATTGCAAAGGCTTCACAAAGTGCACGGAGCACGAATTGTAATGAGTCAAGTGAAATAATTGTCTGCCCTCAAATAATGTAAGGTAATGTAAAGTGAGTCAGCCTGCCCATGATCTATGGACCATGGGAATGTATAAATAGAGCAAAGCTCTAAGATGTAAAAGGGTCTTAGGGGTCTGAAGCTATGAAGAGCGAGTAAGCAAAAAAGTGTCTGTAAATCTGTGTCTAGGGTAGTAGAGTAGATAGAGGTTCTGCAGTTGTATCCGTGGAAGCCTGGTAGAGTCTATAGTTATGTGCAAAGACCCCTGTAGCTGTGTGCATAGGGTAGGAAGTGGATTATAACTGGCATAAGCATTAATAAAGATAAGTTCATTTTGGAACATTACGTATGTATTTCTATATTTATGTCTATGCATCTATTTATAGTTTATGACTGCATGCATGTCTTCTTATGGTAAATGAAAGTATTGGGCCCACTTAATTTAATTTAAGATCTATAAAAATAATCACCTTAAAGGGTAAGAACTTTCATGCTCTTCCTCTAAGTTGTGCGAAGGTAGTTGCACTGAACAGACAGTTATGCGGAAGTAACATAGCGCGTAGAGTTGGATCGCGAGCTTACCAAGACCCATCAAGACATCCCAAGGGTGCAAAAACCTGGTTCTAGCACCCTCCCATACTACCTAAGGTGAGACCTCAGTCCGCGCTCCGCGGACTGTTGCTGAAAGGGCCAATAGTTTAGGGATTTGTTTGGCTAACTCACGACTAAACCTGGGTCAGGCCCCAACAAGCCAATACTAAGCTTGAAGCCCCCTCCACTTCCAAGATTTTGTACCCCAATCTGCTTGCTATTAAAAGGCCCTATCTAACAGCGATGAACTCTACCTCATTATTTTTTGCAATCCCACAACTTTCTGCATAGATGAGGCAGGTATTGGCCTGGGAATCGCGAAAGAGGCACCCAAGACTTGCTTCACCCGAGTTTCCTTTGGAGGCCCTGTCTAACTTAAGTTTGATGACTCATTCTGCCGGTGGGGTAAAATGGGACCTGAAGCTCATAACAACGTTGTTTGTCTTCCATGCTTTGTTCTTGATCATCCTTGGTGTTAAATTTAGTTTTTGTATTATTCGTCTTTCTTGGGGCGACACCTGCCAATCTTCCTCTTTCCATGATTCTACCAAGATTGTCTCCCTGATGTTGTGTACGATACCTTCCCACACTTTTTCCTGCAAGGTTGTTTTATGCTTGAAAATTCTGCAGTTTCTCTCCGTCCATATGGCCCATAGGGTGAATCCAAGGCCTAGGTTCCAAGACTTGTTTACCACGAGGCTATAATATATGTGGGTTTTCCACAGTGAGATTGTTCCTATGATACTGATATTATCTCTATCTAGCCATTCAAAGATATGTCACGGTTGTCTCCATTTCTGCTCCGCAAATGGGCAGTTGTTGAGGATATGTTCCATATCTTCCTCGTTTTGGTTTCATATCCCACAGAGGGAGGGCCCCTAGAATCCTGTTTTCTGTAACTAATCCTAGGTTAAGATACACCCTTTGCTGACCATCCATAGGAAATCGGTTACCTTTGGCCACCATCCCCCCTTCCAAATATTTTTCCATATTTTATCTTGTCCTTCCTATTCCTGTCAGTTTTGAATATCATAGGCTTCACTTATGGAAAAGGTTCCTTTGGTGGCATGTCCCCATCTCAAAATGTCAGCATTGTGACGTATCATTATCTTCCTTGTCCTTAACTCTTTGTCTAAGCTACTACATTTGTCTGTGTATACCTCTTGTTCCCAACCTTCTCTAGTCTTCCATATTCGCCAACTTTCCTCTCGTTGCTCCTCCTTCCAGTACTATTCCACTACCTAGGTATTGTTATTTTGGATCTGCTAGTATATTTCCCTGATCTCCTATTTCTCTCCCAGTTTCTCTCTTTGTTGCCAAGATTCTACCCAGAAGCGGGCTATTTTTCCATTGCGAACTTCCTAGAAGGTGTGTTGTTGTATGGGGTGTCTATTGTTTGCCGCTAGATTCCAGATCATTGAGCCCTTAGGTGGGTCTTGATATCTGAGGATATCCTCTGTTTTCATAGGCATGTTAGACTTGTGATTCTAGATTTGCTTCCATAGGTCATTTTCCCCATTCATATTGCCACCAATGTTTGGCCCCCATGGTTTGGTTCTCGAGGTAGGGGTCTCTATGTCCTAATCCTCCTTCCTCTTTTTCCTTGATGAGGCCCTTCCATGACACTGGAGCCCATTTCCCGAGCTGTTGGGCACCTCCCCATAGGAATTTTTTGAAAATGTCAACCCTCTTGGCGCATGCTCCTTTTGGGGCCGCCATTCCTGATAGTTGGTAGATGGGGATCGACTAAAGAATTTCTTTTAGAAGAACTGTTGTTCCAGCTATATTTGGTGATTGAAAGGTCTAGCATTTGAGTTTACCTTGTAGTTTTAGAGGAAGTTTTTCCAGTAGTTGCTTCTTAGTGGATTGTCTGAGATAGGCATACCCATGTATTTAGTCGGGAAGGTTCTAGCGCTGAAACCTAGGATTCTAGCAAGGTAGGTCTTAACATTGCCTTGGGTGTTAAAGAAGAATATGCAAGATTTTTCGTTATTGATCATGGTTCTCAAGGCTTCCATAAAGGTACTGATGATATTCCTTATACAACGGGCTTCCCTCAAGGTGGCTTGGCAGAAGAGCATAATATCATCCACAAATTGCTAGTGGGTGATGGGTAGGTCATTCCCACAAATTCTAATCCCTTGAAGGTGGGAGGAGCAGCCCTGTTTCTTTATATACCTACCCAAGCTATATGCTGCTAGGATGAATAGGAAGGGTGAAATCGGGTCCCCTTGTCTTAGACCTCGGGATGGATTGAACGTCCTTGTGGGGTTTCCATTAAACAGGATGGAGAAGATCGGCAAGGATACCATTGCTAAGATCCATTTGATCCATCTTTGGGCAAATCCATATGCTTTAAGGATGCTCATAAGGTAGCCCCAGCTCAGTATGTCATAGGCTTTTGAGAGATCTAGTTTAATCATCATGCCTAGGTGCTTCTGGGCTTTGAAGGAGTGGACTACCTCCTGGGATGAAATAAAGCCATCAAGGATTTGGCGACCTTCCACAAAGGATGTTTGTTCAGTGGAAATGAGACTAGGGAGAAGGGGTTTCAGGCGTTTGATAATCAGAGTGGCGATAATCTTGTAAATGACATTACATAGGGAAATTGGCTGAAATCCTTGAGGATCCTCAGATTTAGCTGACTTTGGAATTACAGTAATGAGGGTTGAGTTCAGACTAGGACATACATTTTGGTTACATCTTGATTCCTCCAAGACCTCCTTGATGTCTTGCCCAGGAATGGCCAGATAGCTTGGTAGAATTCAACAGTAAATCCACCTGGGCTTGGGGCTTTGTTATTTGGCATGACTTTCACTATTTCCTCTACTTCTTCTTTTGTAACCGCCCACATCAGTGGCTTGTTCTGCTCTTTCTTTATCATCTTGGGGATTTGCTGTGTAATTCTTTAGGTGGCTTCCTCCCTATTTGCTATGTTCTCTATGAGCAGGTCTTTGAAGTGATTGACCAACAAGCCTTTCATCTCTTCATGTTCTGTTATACATTGTCCTTCTACATTTTTAAGAGAGTAAATGTGGTTTTGCTGCCTGTGGTTCACCATAGCCTTATGATAAAATATTTTGTTGTGTTCTCCTTCCTTTAACCACCGAACCCGCGATTTTTGCCTCCACATGATTTCTTCCTGCTATTTTCGTTCCTGTATTTGGTTAATCAATAAACCTTCTTCTGGCACCATGTCTTCCATTCTACCCTCTTTTATCATCTTCTGTTGGGTGTCTAACATATGTTGGCTGAGTTCTATCTGGTCTCTAAGGATGTGGCCGAACTCCTCCTTGTTTCACTTTGTAAGCCTGTTCTTTAATTCCTTTAACTTCAGTTGGAAGGTATGCATTCTATTGCATCCCTGTTGGGTACTTTGTGTCCATCATTCCTCCATCTTTGTAAGGATATCTAGGTTTCTGAGCTAAAAGGCTTCAAATCTAAACGACCTATTCTTAGGTCGAGCTTTTAAATCCACTTCCACGTGAACTAGCCAGTGATCTAACCCCATGCATGGGAGTATCGTTTCCTCTATGAAGATATCTTTTCTCTATGAACAATGTTCCACATGATCTCCAAGCTCCCCAACTCCAAAATTCCTAGGATAATGTTACCCCAACAAATCTCACTCCAATGAATGCGCAATCCCTGTGTTGTTGTTTGTTACTCTCCCTACTCTATGTTGCTGCTACAGTCCATGTTGCTGGAACTTAGCCTGCTTATTGATATTCTCCTACTGTTGTAACTCGACCCTCCTCTTGCTACTTCCATGTTGCTGTAACTCATCCCTCCTGCTACTCCTTCCCCTATGGCTGTAACTTGGCCTATTTGTGGTTACTTCACGTGCTATTATAACTCGACTTACTGTTGTTCTAACTTGACTCACTTTTGCTCGTACGACTTGGAATGAATTAGAACTCCCTCCTAGGGTTGAAACTCGAAGTTCCCCGAAGAAAGGGTTGATATCTCCGCTCAGAGACACTCGTGTGCTAAACAATACAATATTGGCTCAACTGAATAGATAAGGAAAATTTTATTTTCAAATAGACAAAAGACCCCCATTTCTCCTTCATTCATTCATTTTATAATTGCTAAGGAAAATTTTATTTTCAAATAGACAAAAGACCCCCATTTCTCCTTCATTCATTCATTTTATAATTGCTGGTCATGCATCCCTTGTGGGTGCCTCCACCAATTTGATTTGCCTTAGGGAATTTGAATTCCTTCTTCTCCAAGTGCTACCTCATGTGGGCACCATATTCCACTACCCACTAATTTTTTTTTTTTTTTCTTCTAATGTTGGTGGCCTCCAGTTTTCCCAAAACTTAAGTGGGGACTCCATCAACCCATTTTTAGTAAGTTTTCATGCCAAAACATTCCAACACGCAAATTGCAAAATTAGATTTTTTTTTTCAAACAAAATTAATTTAATTGAAGACTTTACACCTGTCTATGAAAAGCTCCTTCCCAAAGCAATTTTATTTTAAAAAAATAACACAACAGATACACCAACAAATTACTGTTGGGATTAACTACACATGCTACATTTGAAAACAAAAAGGGCCGTTCCACTGAAAACCTTACAAAACATCTTGTAATGAAGATCTTCCTCCATTGACAACCATGAATTCAACGAAAAGAGACATCAGCATCTTTTGCCCGATGACCACGATTCGAACTCCGCCATTGCAAGGATGATATATGTAGGGTTGTTTATGAGTTGAATCCGCCCCAAGACGCCAATTGAAAAGGATTCACAATCAGGAAATTTGGGAGTGTATGATACAACCTGTCTTTCTCATCTTTGATTTCATCATCGTCGTTGTCGAGAGAGAAATTGATTGTGAAAACGTAGTAACTCAAAGATGGATAAGAAAACATTGGCTCAATATTTATAAATAAATAAAAAACAGACTATACACTTTACGTTGAAATTAATTGCATTTATTTCCTCAATGTTTCGAAGGTTATATTAATAATTGATTTTCTCTCAAAATATGCAATAAAAATTAAATTTTTGAACAATTTTATCATCCATGCATCCAAAAAAGGTGAAGGAAGAAAATTCGTCATTGTCATGTGTAGCATTTGGAACTACTACAGAAGAACTAGATTCGCCTTATTCTTCTTCTCTGGTGGGAGACGTGGAACAAGCCTGAAAAAGTCGAGTTGTCACTTTGACCTTCGTAAGCCTTCATCTTCCACTGATCTCGATTCAACGTCCTTCAACATGTACTTGTAACAACATAAAACTTTCCAGCATTAAAACTTTTCATTAAGATTGTTTTCGAAACTCCACTTAGTAATCAATGTTTTCAAAATTTATTTTCACCAGGCTCTACCTTCAACACAATGTGGAGGCTTCCATGCGGATAATCTTCTGGCAATGACAACACAGAGACATTCGACTACACAACACTGACGTTATGGCGAAATATGGAGTGACTACACAGCGCTGACATTACGGTGAAATTCCTCCGAGGCTACCAGAGCACCTTGCTTGCTCTCCAGAATTGAAATTTCATGATAGATCAGGTTTACTATGTCGGGTTTAGTAAGGGAATTGATTGGAACAAGAAATTAAATAACTCTAACAACATACATGTTGCTGAGGAGGGAGTAGAAGTTGATGAGGAGATCGCCTTTTTTGTCTGAAACGCTTATGGGTTTCAAATCAGGATGCAGATATTTTATCTATTGTAGGAAATTTCTGGTAATTTCAAACACAAAAGAACAGAGAACAATGTTTTGTTTTCTCCACAGGATTTTAACACAGGGAAGTTTTTCTGAGCAGACACAGTTTTCAACACATATGGAAACACTATGTATTCATTAATAAACAACCTATTACAAAAATATCTTCCTCTTAACAGAAGGATTCACAAAGAACTTCAAAAAAAAGTACTCTCTTTTTTAGAAATTTTACACTACTTTGTGTAAAATTTCTTTACATTCACTAGAGTAAAAAAACATTTTCCTTCACATTTTACATTCAAAAAAAAATTCTATTACGCTGCTCCTACTTATTCCATGTGCTCAAGCTGCTATAAAAAGAAATCCCCCTTTTTACTTCTTCACACTGCTCTGCGTTTGTTCCACTTTTTTAACAAAAACATAAAACAAAACATAACCTTTTGTTTGACTTTGTGCCATGTAAAAAAAACTTACATCCGTGAATTAACAAAATAATAAAATTAAAAGTTTTCACCTACATTCTAATAAAATTAAAAGTTTTCACCTACATTCTACGACTACAATACATTTCATTAAATTCTCATCATGGTGATATATATTAATTTTCTTATCGAAGGTACTTCAACATTAATTAATTTACTGGTAGTCAAAAATCACTTTATGTCACGCAATAAGGTGCAGGTTGTACTTCAACCATTGATCTTGCCCATTTTAATTGAACGGCTGTGGTGAATATCGGAAGGCCTCTTCTTACAGACCTTTACCTTCTGGGGAATGAGTGGTTTTGAAACCGTACTGTGGACACGCGTCAGCTGGTCGGTGTGATCGGAGCCTCCTAGGGAAAAACAACTTTTGGCAAAAGGCGGTGCGATGGAATGGACTGGTGGTTTTGCAAAACAGCGCTGCAATAAATGCCGCAGTTGGAATTATTAATATTTCAACACTCCTCTTTAAGCTGGGTTATCAGTCATACCCAGACATTTCCTCAAAAATTCAAAACATTTATGTCCCAATGGTTTGGTCAGAATTTCTGCAACCTGCTCTTGAACCTGCGATGTTGTAAAACAATTTCTCCATTGTTCACCAATTCCCTGATGTAGTGAAACCTTGTGTTTATGTGTTTCGTTCTCTTATGAAACATTGAATTCTTGGATAATTCAATAGCTGAACTGTTGTCACAAAAAATCATTGTTTCTTTTATGTGCTCTTGGCCTAAACTCCTTAACGTCCTTCTCATCCAAACTACTTGACATGCTGCTACTGTAGCTGCCATATATTCAGTCTCTACTGTAGACAATGCTATAATAGGTTGTTTCTTAGAAGCTCATGAAATAGCTCCTGAACCCATGTGAAAAACATAACCGGATGTGCTTTTCCGATCATCTACACTTCCAACCCAATCACTATCAGTGTATCCAATTAAATCTGAACATTATGAAACAGTATATAAAATGCCAAACCTTTTAGTACCTTTAACATACCTCAGAATCCTTTTTGCTGCCTGCCAATGTGCTTCCTTTGGCCTCTCCATGAATCTAGAAATTAAACTAACAGCATGCATTATATCCGGTCTAGTTGCAGTCAAATACATAAGGCTGCCAACTATGCTCTTATACAAACTAGGATCAAAATCCTTGCTGATGTCCTCTTTGCTGAGTTTTAATCCCATCACTGTGGGAGTGATTGCTGCCTTGCTCTCCTGCATATTGAATCTTTCCAACACTTCATTGGCATATTTCTCTTGTGAGATAAAAATTCCATTTCCATTTTGTTCTACTTCTATTCCTAAGAAGTATCTCTGCAAACCCATGTTAGTCATTTCAAATTCTTCTTTCATGACTGTTTTGAAATCTTCAATAAAGTAATCATCGTTACCTGTGAAAATAACATCATCAACATATAACACAACAATTAGAATTTTACCATTTTTTTCTTTGATGTAGAGGGTGGGTTCTCCCTCACATTTTTCAAATCTATTTTCCAGTAGATAGGAATCTATCCTACTGTACCACTCTCTTGGTGCTTGCTTCAACCCATAAAGAGATTTCTTTAATCTACACACTTTGTGCTCTTGACCTTTCTTTTCATAGCCTGGAGGTTTTTCAATGTAAACCTCTTCCTTTAACACTCCATTTAGGAATGTTGACTTCACGTCCATTTGGTCAACTTTCCACTTGTTTTGTGTTGCTATGGACAACACTGCTTTCACGGTTTCCATTCTTGCAACTGGTGCGAAAGTTTCCTCATAATCTCTCCCATACTGCTGCTTATATCCTTTGACAACAAGCCTTGCCTTGTGTCTTTCTATTTTGCCTTCAGCATTACTCTTGGTCTTGTAAACCCATTTGACTCTAATGACTTCTTTTCCTTTTGGTAATTCAACTAAATCCCATGTCTTGTTTCTTTCTATGGCATTTGTCTCCTCATCCATAGCTTCTATCCATTTCTTATCCTTAATTGCATCTTCGAAATGAACAGGGTCATCAACATGATAATATAAGGCAAACAAAGAATTTGAAATTTCGTTTGTTTCATCTTGTTCATAAATATCACTTAAATTTCTGAACTTCTTACCTCTTTCATTTGGTGTAGAAGTGCTTGAAGAAGCACTTGAATTTCCTCCTTGTGATGTGCTTGGAGAACCACTCTCATTTCTCCTCAAGGGTGTCCCTTGCTACCCTTGTGTTGGAGCCGTTGTTTGGGGATGCATTACAACCATCTCCTCATCATATTCATCATGTGACAAAGAGCTTTTGACATTCACTGTTTTCTCTATGCTTCCATCCCAAGTTTCCTTCTCAATGAACTGAACATCTCTGCTCTCAAAAAACTTCTTGGTGGATGGGTTATACAATCTATAAGCTTTGGATTCCTCACTGTATCCAATGAAAATACATTTCTCCCCTTTGTTTTCCAATTTCTTCCTTAGCTGATCTGGAATGTGTGCATATGCCACACATCCAAAAACTTTCATGTGGGTGACTCCTTGCTTTCTCCCACTCCATGCTTCTTCCGACACTCTATTCATGACTGCTTTTGTAGGACACTTATTCAAAATGTACGCTACACAGTGTACAACTTTAGCCCAATAATCATTTGGCAAATGCTTTGCCTTTAACATTCTCCTCCCCATATCCATGATTGTCCTATTCTTCCTTTCAGCAACACCATTTTGCTGTGGAGTGTACCTTGTGGTAAATTGCTTATGAATTCCATTTTCTCTACAAAAACATAGAAATTCTTTGGAGATATACTCACCTCCTCTGTCAGTTCTTAGAACTTTGATATGTAGCCCACTTTGGTTTTCTACAAGTGCTTTGAAATTTCGAAATTTTTCAAACATTTCACTTTTGTTCTTCAAAAAATATACGCAAGTTTTTCTTGTAAACGCATCAATGAATGTTAGTATATAGAGGCTGCCTGCAACTGATGGAGTTTGCATTGGTCCACATAAATCTGAGTGGACAATCTCTAAGGGTGCTTTTGCCCTTGTGCTTTTCCCTGATGGAAAACTTTCTCTGTGTTGTTTCTCCAAGATACAACTTTCACAAAGGCTATCTGGTTTCTCTATCAATGGTAATCCTCTTACCATTCCCTTTCTATTCAACAAGTTAAGACCTCCAAAGTTGAGATGTCCAAATCTCAAGTGCCACAACTAATTTTCATCCTTTGGTTCGCTTTGGAAAACCTCTTGTGTAATTGCTGCAATTTCTACCTCATCTTTCAAATCAACTTTTATCCTGAGAGGGAACATCCTGTTCCTTGTCATGTTCACTTCAACAATACATCGTTTGTTGGGTTTTCTATCCATGATGGTGCAAACATCATTCTCAAAGAAAACATTGTAACCCTTTTGAACAAGATGTCCAGTACTTAAGAGTTTACACTTCATTCTAGGAGCATAATAGACATCTGCCATGGTTTTCTTTTCACCTTTCTTTGTAAATATTTTTACCTCTCCTTTTCCCATAACAGAAACTTTACTATCAGTCCCAAATGTGACTTGTGACTTCACACTCTGATCTAACTTAAAAAACAAGGCTATGTTTCCTGTCATATGGTTACTGCAACCGGAGTCTAGAAACCATATATCATCACTCTTTGTTTCAGCCATATTACAAGCTAACAACAAATTATCTTGGCTGTTATTTTCTCTAGTGAAATTTGCACTAAATCTATTATTTATATCATGCTGCTTCTTCCTACATTCATTTGCATAATGCCCATATTTTTTACAATAGTAACATTGAACATTGGATTTTTCATACCTTTGTCCTTGAGCATGATGTTGTCCACTTTGTTGGCTACTGCCTTGGCCTTGGTTCTAATTTGGATTGCTCCCTCTTCCTTGAGTATTTGCTGGACTATTTCTTCCACCTCTGTTTTGGCTTCTGCCTCTTCCTCTCTTGTTTCCTCTTCCTTGACCTCTTCCTCTTCCAAAGGACATCTGGGTCTTAAAGGCTTGCTCTAGAGATGAGTTTTCATTTCTACACAATCTCTGCTCATGTGTTATCAGTGATGCATGTAGTTCATCAACTGAGAAATTTGTGAGATCATTTGTCTCTTCTATGGTGGTGACAATCACATCGAACTTTGAGGGTAGGACTCTCAATAGTTTCTCCACAATTTTCCTTTCTTCAAGAATCTCTCCATGAGACGTTATCTGTGTGACCAGTCCAATCACTTGTGTGAAGAATGAGTCAATATTGTCTGACTCCTTCATGCATAGATTTTCAAAATCTCTCCTCAGCAACTGTAGTTTTGCTGTCTTCACTTTCTCCATGCCTTGATAGGCTGTCTTGAGAGTTTTACATGCTTCTTTGGATGTTTTGGTTGCTGATGTCCTTGGAAACACACTCTCATGCACTGCTTGATATAAGAAGAGGAGGGCTTTAGAGTCCTTCTTCTTATAGCTCTTCACCAGATCTTTCTCTGCCTGAGTTAAGTTATTAAACTCATTTTCATCCGCTGGTTCTTCAAAACCATCCTCAAAAAATTCCCATAAATCTTGTGAGGCAAACAGGGCTCTCATGGTTATTGCCCAATAGTCATAGTTTTTCCCATTAAATTGCGGGAGCTGGGTATTACAAATACCCATGCTAGTGTTGATGCTGGTGCTGGTGCCAACCATTCTTGCTCTCTTAACTATGGTTCTAAAACCTTGACTGTGTATTTAAAAATAACTGACTGTCTTTAACAACTATAAAAAAAAAAAATAAAAAAATTGAGAAATACCTTGGATTCTTTTGACTGAGTCTTCACTCTACTGTAGAAGCTACTGCAACAAAAAACCTTCCTTCAACTTCTTTGACACCTTCAAAGAGCCTGGACAAGCTCTGATACCATGTTGGAAATTTTTGGTAATTTCAAACACAAAAGAACAGAGAACAATGCTCTGTTTTCTCCACAGGATCTTAACACAGGGAAGCTAATTTTTTCTGAGCAGACAAAGTTTTCAACACACATGGAAACACTATGTATTCATTAATAAAACAACCTATTACAAAAAGATCTTCCTCTTAAGAGAGGGATTCACAAAGAACTTCCAAAAAAAAAATAACTCTGTCTCTTTTAGAAATTTTACTTACACTACTGTGTGTAAAATTTCTTTACATTCACTGCAGTAAAAAAACATGCTCCCTCAAATTTTACGTTCAACAAAAAATTCTTTTACGCTGCTGCGTATTCCATGTGCTTAAGCTGCTGTAAAAAGAAATCCCCCTTTTTACTTCTTTGCATTGCTCTGCGTTTGTTCCACTTTTACAACAAAAACATAAAACAAAACATAACCTTTTGTTTGACTGTACCGTGTAAAAAAAAATTACATCCGTGAATTAACAAAATAATAAAATTAAAAGTTTTCACCTACATTCTACGACTACAATACATTTCATTGAATTCTCCGCATGGCGATATATATTAATTTTTTGATCGAAGGTACTTCAACATTAATTAATTTACTAGCGGTCAAAAATCACTTCACGTCACGCAATAAGGTGCAGGCTGTACTTCAACTGTTGATCTTGCCCATCTTAATCGAATGGCTGTGGTGAATATCGGAAGGCCTCTTCTTACCGACCTTTACCTTCCGAGGAATGAGTGGTTTTGAAACCGTACTGTGGACACGCGTCAGCTGATCGGTGTGATCGGAGCCTCCCGAGGAAAAACAACTTTTGTAAAAAGGCGGTGCGATGGAATGGACTGGTGGTTTTGCAAAACAACACTGCAATAAATAACGCAGTTGGAATTAATAATATTTCAACATCTATCACAACCTTCAGCTCTTCCCACATCGCAGCAGCTCTGCACTCCAAAAATCAAGAAGAGTCGGAAATCAAGAAAATCATGAAATTCAAGAAGAGTTTAAATATAAGCTCTTCAATTCAGAAGCAAATATTAATTGAAGAGTTTAAACACAAGCTCTTGAATTCAGAAGCATATACTAATTCCATTGTAGAGTGGACGTGAAGCAAGAAACCTGCGGCCCTGGGAAGCGAACGACAGGAGCCCGTGGGCTTCAATGTGTGCGATGAAATGCTTATCTTCTTCTTTGGAGATTACTCAGCAGAAACATGGGAAAGTTGATTGAGGATTTGAACCACTAGATCGTAAGAGAAGTTGGCCACCAAAATACTGTAAAGAAACAGAAGTGAGTCGTAGCTCACAAGAAGTTGCAGAAAATAAAAAACTGAAGCCACTAGATAGCCAAGGATCCCTTAACTCTGCTGACGCACCTGCAAGCAAGTCTGTTGAAGCAATAGCGATATGTAAAAAGAAAATAAAAATCCTGATATTTTTTTATATAACATAAGATATCTGAATTTTTGGTTCAGCTTTGGGGATTCTTAAGATAACACCCACACAAAATTGCTTTAACTAATTATGATAAAGTCTCACGATTTACACCTTAAATCGTGTTCAACCTGAGAAGTTATTGGATACTTTTTTGTTTAAGAATGGCCATTCTTCACATAAAGACTCTTAACTATAGTTAACTTACATGGTCACTTATTATTGTGGGACCCGCATTAGCTGTGCAAAGGCAACCATAATTACTTCTAAAAAGATGCGAAAGAAAGAAAGAAAATTCTAATGTCCACAAGGCTAAAGATAACCCATAGAACCTTTTTTAGAGTGAAAAACTTGAAAAAAATATGCAACTGAAGAGATTTAATCCTTTTCAAAATGGATCTATATTGGTTCTATATATGCATATAGCATGTGTAACTTTTCATTTTTACACTGTATATTTGAATGCATAAATAGATACGATGCCTTGAAAGCTTACTTGGACACTTGGATTGTGTAATCTACACCACATAAATTTGCAACTCCAGTAAATATTACAAAAATTAAATCTAAATTTAAAACTAGAATTAATGGCTCTAAGAAAATAACTTCAAATTAATTTAAATTTTTTAAAAGGAGATAGCTAAAATTCTAAAACAAATCCCCTTCTTTATGTTGATTACAAAATATCCTGGAATCTGAAGGTCACTCGAATGAAAGGTGCTCTTTATTTATTCTCATTATCAAAACACATTGACTTTAGTAATTTCCTCTGTGAAATTACATTTTTTGTGCCCCAGTGACCACAATGACCTATGGTAATGCTTCTCCTCATTACGTTGCATGTTATAGCTTGGATATAATATGTATATAATATTTTGACATAGTGGTATGACTGGAAAAAATGATTTAGCCAAGTGGTTCGAGCAACCTCTCACAGATAGGTATCGGTGCAAGTGTGAGACTACTGCAAATGTGAACACATTTCCTCCCCTGCATCCTCCACCCTTTAGGTTGTTATCTTTTCTTTGCTGCAACATTTTTGCAGTAACATCATAGCAATGTCACATGGTTTGGGTTCAAGTTGGAGTTCGACAATGATTATGTTCGATTTGAGTTCAATTTTTTTATAAGGATTTGTTTTGAGGTTTACCACTAGGTTCATCTATATATATCAATTTAAAATTAATTATAGGATAAAATAGTAAGAAATCAACATCAATGAACATAAAATGCTATCACGTACATGGAAACTGCAAGTTGTGACATGAAGTTCTGAGTTTTGATCTACGAACTTGGTGAATGGCTATGAAGTTCGATGAGGTTTGCAGATCCTCAATTTTTTTTCAAGTTTATCAAAAATTTGAATCTCAAAGTTGAAATTCGATGAACTTGTGACATAACATCCTTGACATGTTTAATTTCTTGGGTATATCTTTACACCATTAAAAACAATTATTAATAAACATCTATATTAACTTATAAAAACGTAAAATATAAACATATAATAAACCTTTAAACTATATATTAATAATTAGTATTATTTAATGTGAATTAAATAAAATAATAGTAATTCATAAAATATTATTTTAAATCCTTAAAGTCCCACACTAATAATTTTTACAATTTTCCTCAACAAATTTTTTTTCAAAAATTTTTTGTCGCCATACTGTTGTAGCCCATATAAACTTATAAAACACACCTAAAAATGTTTAATTACTTTCATCCAATCGGCTTGAGATCGATTTTTGATTTTTGACGATGTATATTCTTGTTAGGCTTTTTTACTCCCACTTTAGTTAAGACTATGGGTAATCGTTAAGAAGAGAGTGATTTATGTTTCAGTGTTTCCCTGTATAATAATTTGAATAAACGTTTGGTGTAGATAATTTATGGTTTTAAGTTTAGTCTAATTTATTAGTCCCTGCCCTCCGAGCCTGGCAAGGACTATAGCAATCGGTTTTGGTCGGTGGGCAATAGTTTGGCACAGTAACCCAGGTTCATATGTAAACACATTTTAACTTAAGCCAAAGTTTGGTGCCATAAAATATGTTTCCCGATGTTGTTAACCAATGAAATCAACGTTCATCTTATTTGGCCTCAGTACGAGGTATGCGATCTGAAAAGTTAGGAAACTGTTAAGAAAGCAGCTAGGTTAATTAAAACAGTGTTGCGTCCCTGAAGTAATGCTATCGCAAAGATAGCATTAATTCCCTAACATTTAATGTTAATTACGGGGAATTAACATTACGGGGAAAATGGCGTAGGTTAGGTCTATTAACCACGAGACAGGTCTATTAACCAGGAGACACATGCCGTATATGTGTCAATGTTGGCAATCGACAGATCGGTGTCTGCATGCATGTTCTCTGCCTCTGGCTATATTTCTCTTCTGTTCTCTTCAGTTCAGTCTTCAGGAACAGTTCAGTCTTCAGGATGGGATTGGTAGGTCGTATGATGCACTGGCCCTGTGTTCTCGGTAGCATTGTAGTGTTGTGCAGCCTGGTAGTCATTTCTTCTCCCCCAATTGGGGTTACGCTGCTTTTACTTGTGCTTGTGCCTTCTGCAGTTTCATTGATGTTGCTGTGTTTTGCTGTGTTTTCAGGTGCAGGGTTTGCTTTCAAGAGCATATGCAGATTAAGCTCGTTCCTGACGACTCTGCTGGCACCGTTACTAGTTTCTCTGTAACTACCATTCTCCATACATTCATCAGATTGCATTGCCTTCTCTACGTTCTCCATTTTTTTTAAACTTGCAATGATTTATACTTTATACTTGGTGATTGCAGATGGCTACCGAAGGCTATGTGAGTCAGCGTGCAACCAAAACTCAGGTGGGTTATAAATAGATACATATCTTTATAAGTTGGATTAATCCAGCGAAGTACAGAGGAACCAAAGAAATTAATACCTTTCAGAACTCGGTCGTAGCAGTCAGGATTTTCTGCTAAAAATTTGAGTAGCCTTGTTATTGTTGCGATAGCTCGTCAACATGAGAGCCAGTCCTGGTAAGCTTCAAATCCACTGTTAAACTTCTTCTATTTTCGTTAATTGCATCATAAAATTAAAAGGTTCGCAATACTATGTGAATGTTATCGTAATATAATGTTGTTTTCATACTGTCACTTTGACGATACCATTCTCTGAATATGATAGACTACGACCTGAATTTACAACAGGCATAGGGATGCGAGAACGGACGGCTTGCAAAACTAACGTTCAGAAAATGATGTGGAGATATGGAATCCATTTCAGGAGAGGGTTTGTGGAACAGCGCAGAAATGGCAGCCATTAAAATACGGAATGTTCAAGCACATACAGTCGGTGTGGATGTGCATTTACGGAATATCACGCTTCAGAGAGATTCCAGCTTTGTATACTCAAGGTTCGAGCCATTGCCCTAATGCCGTCGAGCCCGGCCAATGGGTTCTGCTCCTCAATTATTTCTTCTCTCTTAACAAGAAATGGCTTTGAACTACTCTAGGACCCATTACATGAATCTGTGCTTTAATGCAAAAAATCCATAGAATGGTATATATGTTCATAAACTCTGAACGTAAATTTAGTATTAAAAATTTTTAGTATTAAAAATTTTAAAAATATATTCAAAAAGCAAACATGTGCGCTCACTTTAAATCACTGAAAATGGCACTACAAATTTTCGAGCTATTCAATCGCTGCAGTATATACTTCCTTTCATCATACTAACATTCCATTATTCATAAAAAGTTTGTCATTCGTTCTAGTATTTCAATTTTGCTATTTATATCTTTGCTTCATCAACAAAATTTTTAATTTATTTTGTATTCATATTTCCAGATTTATGGTAATCAGAATGCAACCGTTTTGAGAGAGATATGAATAGCAAGATCCTTAGTTATAGCATCCAGCAGCAGGGAAAGATAGCAAGATCTTTACTTGTAGTTTCCAGCAGCAGGGAAAGTAGCACGAAGAATAAGAACAGTACTATAACCATCCGAGTTCGTCCATGACTGAAATAGCGTTTACTATTCATCAATAATTTGCAGTAGTAACTTTGCATGTCAACCAGAAAAGCAGAGAAATGGTAGAATGTCAACCCACAACGATAAGCTGGTAAACAAATGTGCAGTAGTACCTTTGCATATCAACAAGAAAAGCAGAGAAATGGCAGAATGTCAATTCACAACGAATGCTAGATGGATTTCGCAATGTCGGCGCAAGAACTAACCATCGAAGCCTGAATCGCCGTGTTGATGATCTGACATTGAATCTGAATTAGTCCCGAATGAAGATAAGTGATGTCGAATTACTGATATTGGGGACTTTGTCGAATTTCCTTTCTGGAAGGGGCTAACCTCTGCAACTGAATTTCGAACTGGCAAGCACAAGTCCCCACTATAACCTCTGGATTTCAATGCATTTCCTTCAACAGTTGTCGAAGATCTGCTGAGGGAAGAGTCATGGATGCATTTCTTTCCTGCGCCACGTTTCGCTCATGCGAGTGATTTATATGTTATATGATTTCCAAATATAAAATGTTTTGCGTACTATGCTACTGACACTTGATTTCAGTACTTGTAGCTTATTCCTATGCCTAGTGCCCTTACCCTTGAATAAATTCTTTTATGAGTAGATTCGGACCCTTCAAGTATTATTACTACTCCTGATTCACAATATAAGTTCTTGCTACAGCTATTACCGCCTTATCTTCATCATTTGAGTTAACATTACTCGCATAAAAAAAGAACAATTCACTTTCTACTAAATTGTTAAATCTATTATTTCCAAACAATTTATATTTCTAAATCACAGTGAGTATGTAATTCTTCAAAGTCGCCGAGAGCATGTAATCTTTGAACAAATAAGATTATAATCATTAATTCCTTTTTTCTTAACTACAAAACTTGTTACATTCCAACAACAGTATGTACAATCTGGATTTCAATGCATTTCCTTCAACAGTTGTCGAAGATCTGCGGAGGGAAGAGTCATGGATGCATTGCTTTCCTACGCCACGTTTCGCTCATGCGAGTGATTTATATGTTATATGATTTCGAAATATAAAATGTTTTGCGTACTATCCTACTGACACTTGATTTCAGTACTTGTAGCTTATTCCTATGCCTAGTGCCCTTACCCTTGAATAAATTCTTTTATGAGTAGATTCGGACCCTTCAAGTATTATTACTACTCCTAATTCACAATATAAGTTCTTGCTATAGCTATTACCGCCTTATCTTGATCATTTGAGTTAACATTACTCGCATAAAAAAAGAACAATTCACTTTCTACTAAATTGTTAATCCCCAGATGCATGGTTCATAATATTAAATTCACGCTATAGCCACCTAAATCTATTATTTCCGAACAATTTATATTTCTAAATCACAGTGAGTATGTAATTCTTCAAAGTCGCCGAGAGCATGTAATCTTTGAACAAATAAGATTATAATCATTAATTCCTTTTTTCT
>APFE031670311.1:36787-62008 GCA_000404065.3 Pinus taeda
TATAACATTATTGTAACAAATGGGGGTCAAACCCCCAAGCTCGACGGAAATGGACTGAAGGGCCACTGTTGTACAAAGAGTAGTGCTTGTTAAATATGAAACAAAGTTATATTTAAAGTATGTTTTTGCTACATCAACTAGAATATGGGTACCCACGGGTTTGGCCCTGGGACACCTAACAACCAAACTTCTATTATAATGATGCTAGCCCATATGCCTAACCATGAGCTTTGGAATTTTCACCGACTGAGTTGTTTAAATCTTGTAGTTCATTCGAGAAGAAAAGGCATGGGCGACGAGAGAGCAGAGGGACATACCATAGAGTTAGTTGACTACGAAGAAATGGAGGAGGCCCAAGCATGGGGACCCAATGGTTGTGGCCCAATACGATAACTAATATCAAGACAAGGAATATTCCCTAACATTTCACATATAAACATGCGAGAGTATATTATGCTACTATGGCACCATTTTTGACGTTGCGATTCTCAAAGAGGCTTAGAGCAGATGGTGACAAAACCATATGATGTTTATAATCATTCTTCCCGAGTTTTTGAGATGATTCCATTGATGCCGACATAATATGAATCTCAGTAGTGTATTTGATAACTCACGGAAGAAGCCCACATGTGTCAATATTGCTTGGCACAAATTTCAAGATGGTGATGTAATTTTTAGAAGTTGTTCATGTTTACAGTCAAAAGTTGCAGAATGATGAGACGAACATGTTGGTGGTTTTTTTCTATGTTTTGAGCATATAATAGAGAATTTTGGGACGAAAACCAATATATTATTTAGTTTAAGTAGTAGATTTAAATAAGATTTTTGCCACTTTATGTGAGAGTCTTGGCCCTTTGACTTGGGAAAAAGAGAAAACAATTTATGCCACATGTTTGTGAGAATTCATTCCTTTTTTATTTTTGAAGGAGAACATCTCTTTATGGGAGAGACATTGCAACTTTAGTGGGAGTTCAATCCTTTTATTGATAAGTATGAGCCTTATTAAAGAGAAACTAATGAAGTGGCTACGCAGTTGAGGAAAGCCCAAAGATATAGCTCACACATTGTGGGTGAACATTGTTATCAATTTTTGGTGAAAATGTCCATATTTTATTTTCGTACAATGCTTGATTATTCAGGTGTGTTTCAATTATGGCTATTTCATGCTCTTTATGCTATTAGTTTCAAAATCATTGAAGTAAATATCTTTGATCAAATTGGTATCAAAGTGGTCTTCTTTGACATGAATTATGAGTATGGATGCTTATTAGGGCCAAGCTCAAAGACGGTGAAGGGAAACTTAAGACTTCCAACCTCAAGATTGGATGTGAAACTTGAAGAAAGAAAATGAAGAATGATGATGTTCGCACAAATAATGATAAGGTAGACAAATTGTTTGAAAATTAATAGAATAGATTGGCAAAGAAGGAAAAGAAGAAATCCAAATAAGAGGATAATGCTTCAGTGAGTTAAGGATTTATAGGATACCCTATTGAGCCTACATATCCATCTTTAAGTTCAAGTTCAATTTCATTTTCTTCTTTCTTGCATTCTCATCATACAAATCATCATCACTGGAGCATTCAAGCAAAGAATGTTGAATTGAGAAGACTTCTACAAAAAGTATAAGAGAAGAAGCAAAGGTTGCAACTTTAGTCGCAAGCCATAGAATAGGCCTTGAAATTTGTAGCGTAACGAATGCTTAGCAAACCGATCCTCATTTTGTCTAAAGTCGACAACTAAGGTAAAAAATGGAAGCAATTCTTGAGTTTCATGTTCTTTCCATTATGATGATGATTTTGGTGCATTTGAAAAACACACCAAGGAAATTCACTTGAAGTTGTTAAGAAAATGAGATATGAAGGAAAAGGACTTGGAGCTAAACGCTAAGGCATTATGAAACCCATTAAAGTGGTAAAACTAGTTTGATATGCAATATTGGGATATGTAAGAAAAGAAGTTGGAAAATTTTCCAAGATCATCAATGAAATGTTGGGTTGTGTTATATTCTTTCCATGACTAGCCCGCGTAGTTAACTAGGGGGTAAGAAGGGGGGCGGAGCCTCCCATTCGTTGCGCCGATTGCGTAGCGGGGGGAGTCACAGGGCATTTGAGGGGTGTAGGTAACCCCACTCTATGGGGTTCGGGGCATCGCCCCGGAAAATTTTGGTTTTGGACCCTATATTAGGTTGAGTGGACCTACCTATGGTTTTGTGCATGATTTTCGCATGTGGTTTTGAATGCGATGGTTTTCGGTCCATGGTTTTGGAAGTGATGGTTTTCGGTCCATGGTATTGGATGCTTCAGCATGTATAAATATGTATTGTAACATTGGAAGGAACATAATGAAAAGTCAAACTTGTAGTCCTTGTTTTTGATCCAGGGGAAAATATCTGTGTATATGTGTTTTATGTGTTATGCTCTCGCATTGTTTATTTTTTGTGTTTTAGAATTTGTATGCAGGTAATTTTTGTACTGGGTTAAAACCTACATGAAAGAGACTCCAAATCTACAGAAGCAAGGGAGTCTTCAAGTAAAGAGTTTGAATCAATGTAGGCCTAGAGCACAACTATATAATCCAGTAATAATGATTGAAAGTAATCTTTAAATGGAGGTGAGAATGTCAGAGGATGAGCTAAGGAAAATTATTGCCACCAAATATACACCAAATACAACCATTCAAAGAAATTTGTGTCAACCAAGAAGGAGGCATGACATAAAGAGAAAAAGAATGGAAAGAAAGCTTGAATGAAGAAAAAACCATTGTGACCATTGCAAAAAGGGAGGACATCAAAGAGCTACCTCTTGGAACCTCCATCTAGAGACACGTCCAATGAAGAACTAGAAGCTTATGGAGCACCTTGGAGGAAAGAAACCCATGTGCAGGAACCAAAGATGATAAAGCAAAGCACATTGTAACCCTTCATGAACCCGCACAAGAAGAAAGACTCTTATAAGAAGAGAGCCCATTAGTTTAGTTAGGTAAGAGATGGGTAACCTTTTCAAGTAGTTGAGTGTGGCCACCATTGTAAGTCACATGTTGCTTATGAAGACCCCATAGTTAAGGAAACATTTTTGTAAAAGTGATGAATTGTATAACATCACTTAAGTATGCAACATAATGATAATTTTGGCCTTTTGTTTGGTAGAAAATGTTATGGTTCTGTTATAAATAAAAAATACCTATCACCAAACCATGGGCTTTGTAATGTTCACCAACTGAGTTATTTAAAGCTTGTGGCTCATTTAAGAATAAAAGGCATGTGCCATGGGAGAGCGGAGGCACGAGCCATAGAGGTAGCCGACTAGGTGGCAACAAAGGAGGCATGAGTGAGGGGACCTAGTGGATATGGCCTAGTACATGCACGAATCTTGAGATAGGGAATATTTCCTAGCATAACCCAAAATAATATTCTAGAGTATATTATGTTACTGTGGCACAATGTTTGATGCTAAGATTCTCAAAGAGTGATGAGGTGCTCAAAATTATGCTCAAAAATCAAAGTCATCAAAATGGTGTGGAACCTAAATGACCGCGTATTTCTCGTCATCCTGAATCTAATGGAACTCGTTTCGCATGAAATAGACTCCATATGACTCCATAAATTAGTTTTGTCCACTTTAACAAGCAAGCAAATTTTCAAAAAAATGGACAACCTAGTCAGTAGTTCATAATGCTGATTTGGTGCTGAAGGGATAGGGTATGTGGCAATTGACTTGATCAAAGTTTTTTCAATGAATCAAGTTGTGCCAAGTGGAAAATTGGTATTGGTTGAAATTTGTGCATTTTTCATTGGTTGGTGAAGTGGCCAACCACGTGGTGACACATGGCCCAGTGAGAGGCCACTACGTGGTAGCCTGGGAGGTAAAAAAAGATTGGATATAGACTAGGTGGAGGGAGCGGGAGTCGAATCACCAACCTCCTAACACACAACAAATGTCCTTACCATTGCATCGTGGGATTGTTACTTAACCCATTACATTTGCATAAATATTTAAGGTTCATACTGAATGGCTTGGGGGGATTAGGTGGACTTAAAGGCCCCCCATGTGAACACTGCACTGACGGTCACACTAACCACCAACCTTGATCGCCCTGCCAAATGTCATCGTCAATTGCCCGTTGTAACTGCAGGAGCCTTCGGCATGTGAACGCTCCTGCAATAGCTATTTAACCACTGGAGGGAGCGGGCTAGCCCCTGGGTGCATGCCCCCCCATATGTCCATATTTTCTGTTTTTTAGGTCTTGGCAAAAAGATTAACCATATGACAAGTCTGCTTGGATTTCAGTGGAATTGGTGACCCGTTAGCAAAAAATGGGGTGAAATTGTAGGATGATGTCAGATTTAGGGCAATTTGTGGAGCAAATAGTGGAAAAACTAAGAGATGTCATAACTTATCTAGTTTTCGACCAAATTGGGTGCATAAAGAGTCTATGTAGCCATTTTTAGACACTCTAGACTCATTGGAGTAGGTTTGAAAAGCATTTGAGCATTGTAAGCACATCTTTTTACACATTTGAGCATAATAGAGAGCCCCAAGCCATTGGAAGCTAGACCAAGGAGATATGGCCGAGGAGGGGTGAACTCCTTGATCATGTTCCTATTGTGATGTGATTTTGGTGATGTTCTTTACATTTTTATGCTACTTTTCAGTCTCTTATTTATGTTAAAATTTCTCATAAAATTAACATAAAAACTCATTTTTCACTTGTAAAAATCATGAATCCTTAAGCACATGAATAGAATTTTGTTTCTAATCCAAGGAGGATCTTAGCACAACAAACTAATATTATTAATAAGATCATTTTTGTATCAGAGCAGTAAGTTTTCTTTTTGCAAGAGGGATTTAACTATTTGCAAGTTTATGCCATGCTTATAAGGTTAAAACTCAAAAGAGGAGAATGGAAGTTGGTTGGAAGCCCTGAAGTTGGGTCAAGGGGAAAGTGGGAATGGTTCTCACAATCTCCAACACCAGTTCATCCTCAAGTTGCAATTGAGACTCTAGATAAATTGTCTCATGAAGGAGAACCTACAGACATGAGAGAAGATGAGATGGTCTTTAGGAAGGATTTCTTTGATATGACATAGATGGTAAAGGTCCTCTATGAATAGAGGAATACGAGCTTATAGGGTGAAAGCTCCAAACCTCCGAAAGGAGAAGGTTCTTTAGGAGGAGGTAATGGAAATGTAGGTAAAACTCCACCCTCTCCACCATCTTCTTCATCTTCTTCTTCACAAGAATCTTCACCCTCTTCCGCTAACACAACCCTTACTCATACTCATCAACATACCTCAAAAGGAACTAGTAAATCACCCTTACTAAAATTTGATGTTAAGTTTGAGTTTCCCATGTATAATGGTGAAGTGAATGCACAGAAGCTTGATAATTGGATTCATCAGTTGGAGGTCTATTGCAGAATTAAAAACCTTCAATAGGATGACATAAATATTTAGTGAGCTTCCTTGAGAATGAACGGTGCAACACTAGCATGGTGGGAATCAAAGACACAAGAGGAGATAAAAAAACATGGTAAGATATCAATTTCTTGATCTGGTTTCATTGCTGCAATTAAAAGACAATTCTACCTTCTAGCTTATATGCTGAAAGCCATCATGAATTGGTAGAACTTTAGACAACTTAAAGGTCAAAATGTGCAAGATTACACCCAAGAATTCAGAAAAAGGTCTCTAATGTTAGGTGTAGATTTGAAATCACAAGACATGTTGCTGAAGTACATAGGGGGTTTACACAGTTACCTTAAGAACACTATCTTTATGTTTAATCCCAATAATCTAGATGATGTGTGTGTGTGCACGCCACTCATCTTGAGGCAAGATCGAAAAACACTCTAGAAGAAGGTAGTAAAAAACCATTTAAGAGTAAAGGAAAATAAAATGGTTTCAAATGGAAGGGAAAGAAAAATGAATCTATCAAGAAGGAAGGAGAGAAATTAACATGCACACATTGTTCCAAAGAGGGTCACAATGATGCTCATTGTTCGAAGCTTCATCCCGAAATGAAACAAAAAAAAAATCAACAACAAGGGAAAACAAAAGACAACTACAACCACTCAACAAGATTTGGGATTCGATTTGGGTGATGAAACTAAAATTACAACCATGGGTATAAAAGGAAAAGAATCCATTGCTAGCACTAGTACTTCAAATTCACACAATGAAACTCCAAATGAAAAGAAGAGGATAGAACTTTTTCACATAAGGGTGATCACAAAACATAGCAAGATTGATACACTTTTCGACAGTGGCTCTCAAGCCAATCTTATCTCTGAAAACATTATCAAAAGTTTAAACTTGGAAACCATTCCACATCATAAACCATATCCAGTTGGATGGGTGTGTGAAAATGCACAATTGTAGGTTACTAGAAAGTGTAAACTGAAATTCGCCATTATTTCAAATTTCATAGATGAAGTGGAGCTTGATGTTGTTCCATTAGACATATGTGGCATAGTTTTGGGAAGTTTGTACCTCTATGATAGAAAATATATCTTTTTTCAAAGATGGAGTAGAATATATTGTGAGAGCTCATAGAAAGGAACTAAATCTTTCACTTGTTAATGCAAGGTAGATGAAAAGACTAGTGAATTCAAGAAAGAATTTTGTGCTTCTAATGATCAAACCTAAGAATGATGTCGATAATGAAGCTTTTAAAGGTTATGATTCAAAATTGAAATATGAATTGGTTGATTTAGTTAACCAATACGATGAGATGTTTCAGGGACCAAAAGGATTACCTCCGAAGAGAGGAATCCAACATGAGATATAGTTGCAACAAGATTGTCCTCTTCCTAACATTGACATGTACAAGATGTCAGTGATGGAAAGTGCATAAATTAAGAAGAAAATTCAAGAGTTGTTGGATAAAGGGATCATGAGGCCATCTTCCTTGCCATGTGGTTCACCTATTTTCTTGGTGCCAAAGAAGGATGGAACATGGCACATCTGTGTGGACTTCCATGCATTGAAAAAAATTAGGGCAAAGAACTGTTACCCACTGCTTAAAATAGATGATTTACTTAATCAATTGAAAGATGCAAAGTATTTTACCAAGTTCGAATTAAGGAGTGGCTACCATCAAATTAAAATCACTGAAGGAGACATTTGGAAGACAACATTCAAAACAAAAAAAGGTTTGTTTAAATGGCTAGTTATGCATTTTGGTTTATGTAATGTTCCTGCTACACTCATGTGTGTGATGAATGATGTGTTGAGGCCATTTCTTGATGAGTTTGTTATAGCCTACTTAGATGACATCTTAATTTTTAGTAAATCTCATGATGAACATGTCATGCATGTAAGAAAAGTAATTGATGTCTTGAAGAAATAACAATTGTATCTTAAGATGTCAAAGTGTGAGTTTAGAAAAACTTCTTTAGTTTACTTGGGTTATATTGTTGGAGGAGGTGAGTTGAAAACAAATCCGTCCAAGGTTGATGTCATTTTGAATTGGCCAAGGCCCAAGAAAGTTACTGAGGTAAGATTTTTTTTGGGAGCAACCCAATATTGGAGGAAATTCATTACTAACGTTTCTTCTATAGCAGCTCCTTTGCATGCATTGATAAGCGCGAAAAAGTTTTTCCAGTGGGGAGGCAAACAAAAAAATGCCTTTGGTGCATTAAAGGAAAATATCAATTTAGCTCTAGTGTTTTCACTTCTAGACTTGAGATAGTCATTTAAGATTCAAACTGATGCTAGTGACTACACCATGGGTGAAGTGCTCATGCAATATGGTAAGACTATCTATTTTCATTCGGAAACTTTTAATGGTGCAATGATTAACTATCCTACATATGGCAAGGAATTGTATGCATTGGTGCAAAGTGTTAAAAAGTAGAAAGACTACTTGATGGGTAAGGAAACAATCATTCACACTAATCATCAACCATTGCAATACTTGTAATCTCAATCAAAGTAGCAGAAATCAAGGCACTTTTGATGGATGGGTTTTCTTCAAAAATTCTACTTGGTAATCGGCTATAAGAAAGGTATCTACAATAAAGTTGTTGATATGCTTTCTAGGCCTATTGTTAGTGCAACTACTTTACTCAAGCATAATTTTGTTTTGCATGAAATTTATATTGCGAAATATGCATTAGACAATAACTTTCAAGATGTTTATGCAAGCATGAGTCAACGTAACCAAGTAGAGGAATTGGATTATCATTTGCATGATAACTTGTTGTACCATCTTGGAATGCTTTGTATTCCATAGGGAGAAAGAGTTAACATCATAAGAGAGGCACATACTTCTCTTATTGCTGGTAATTTTGCTATAACTAAGATGGTGGCACATCTACAAAAGTTTTTTTATTGGCCTTGTATGCTTGAAAGTGTGTCACATTTTATTAAAGAATGTTTGTTATGTGCAATCAATAAGCATAGCAATAGGAAGTTAGGATTGCACACACCACTTCTGGTTCCTTCACGATCATGGGAGAATGTTTCAATGCATTTTGTAGGAGATATTCCATTATCAAAAATAGGTCATGATTATTTGTATGTAGTTGTGGATAGGTTCAGAAAAATGTGTATTCTAATTCCATGTAAAAAGAAAGTTATAGCTGAACATACTTCTCATTTATTCTTTCAGAATGTGTGGGTGAATTTTGGATTGCCCACATCCATTGTTAGTGATTGATATTCTCGCTTTGTTGGGAATTTTTGGTCAAGCTTCTGGGGATTCATGGACACAAAATGGAAGAAGAATACAACTTTTCATCCAAAAATAGATGGTCAATAGAAAAGTGATACATCTTCTTCATGGGTATTGAAACAAGCATCCTAAGCCATGGGATGAACATTTGCACTATATTCAGCATGCTTACAACCGGGCCAAGCACTCTTCAACTCAAACATTGCCATTTGAGGCATGTTTGGGATACTTTCCTTAATCTCCTTTGGATTTTATTTTTGGAAAAGATGTTGCTATTGATGGTCATACTGAAAGAGATAAAGCAATAAAGTTCATTGAACAAATTGAATTGGTACACCAAAGAGTTCAAGAACAAGTTGAAAAGAGCCAAGGCAAGTACAAAGAAAGGCACAACATGCATCGTGTAGATGAAAAGTTACAAGTTGGTGATGAAGTTTGGCTACACATTAGCAAAGAGAGGCTCCAAGTAGAAGGTAAAGAGCTAAAACCAATTAGATATGGTCCATTCATAATTTTGGAAAATATTGGTAACAATGCCTTCAAATTGGATTTTCCTTCATATATGAAACTTTATACTGTTGTTAATGTTGAGAGCTCAAGGTTGTATGAGCCTCTTTTTATTGAATATCAAGGAGGGAATATTAAAATTCCATCTATTGAAGACTCTTCTCCAGAATTTCCTAATGAGCTTCAGCAAGACGTTATACTTCATAGGAGAACAAGGACATCAAAAAGAGGAAGTGTTGACTATCATCGAGTGGGGCTCAAGGGAACAAATCCTTCAAAATCCAATTGGATAGAGATTGGAAAGGTGAGGGAACTGTACCCTCACCTCTTGGACAAGTGAAAGTGATCTTTTGGGGTCCAAAAGGCTTCCAATGGGGAGGAATGATTAGGTACTAACAATTATGATCAAAAATCAAAGTCACTAGAATGGTGTGGAACCTAAATGAACATGTAGTGCTTATCATCCTAAATCTGGCACAACTCATTTTTCCAAAACAGACTCCGTATGACTCTAGAAATGAGTTCTGTCCACTTTGGAAAACAGGCGAATTTTAAAAAAAATGGACAGGTCAAATAGCAGTCTGTACTGCTGATGTGGCATTGACGGGTAGGGTATGTGGCAGTTGACTCAGTCAAAATTTTCTTAGCTAATTGGGTCGTGCTAAGTGTCACCCTAGTATTGGTTGAAATTTGTGTGTTTTTTGTTGGTTGGTGATGTGGCCAACCATGGGTTGCCACATGGCCTAGTTGGATGTTTCCATGTGGCCTAGCTAGAGGCCGCTACATGGTAGCCTGGGAGGCCACCAAAAATTGGCTATAGACTGGGAAGAGGCAACGGGAGTCAAACCATCGACCTCCTAGCACACAACAAACATAATTGCCATTGCCCTGCGGGGTTGTTACTTAACCCATTACGCTGACACAAATATTTAAGGTTCATGTCGCATACTTTGGGGGGTTAGTCCGACTTAACCGCCCCCCATGTGAACACTATGCCAATGGTCATGCTAACCACCAGCATTGACCACCCCGCCGACCACCAACTCTAACCGTCAGGGCCTCCCGCATGTGAATGCCACTGCAACAACTATTTAAACTCCGGAGGGAGGGGGCCATCGTCGGGGCTATCACCTTAGCGTATGGCCCCCCATATGTCAATATTTTTTTATTTTTAGGACTCAATGGAAAAAATAACCTTCCGACATATTTGCCCAGATTTCGCTGGATTTTGGTGGTCTGTTAGTGAAAAATGGGGTAGAATTGTAGGATGATGCTAGATTTTGGGCAATTTCTGGAGCGAATAATGGAGAAACTAGTAGAGGTCATAACTTCTCTAGTTTTAGACCAAATTTGGTGCAGAAAGAGGCTAGGTAGTGATTTTTGGACATTTTGGACTCAATGGAGCAGGTTTCAGAAGCATTTGAGCATTGTAAACACATACTTTTACACACTTGAGCATAATAGAGAGGCCCAAGCCATTGGAAGTTGGACCAAGGAGATGCAGCCCAGGAGGGATGAACTCATTCATCATGTTCCTATTGTGATGTTCTTTTGGTGATGTTTTGTACATTTCTATGCTATTGTTTAGTATCTTATTTATGTTAAAATTGCTCATAAAATTAACATAAAAACTCAATTTTCACTTGTAAAACTCATGAATCCTTAAGCACATGAATAACATTTTGTTTGTAATTTGGGGAGGATCTTACCACAGAAAACTAATATTCTTAATCAGATCAAAGAGGCTCAAAGGTGATGGTCATAGAACCATATGATGTTTATAATCATTCTTAACATTTTTTAAGGTGAGTCCACTGATTCAGATTGAATATGGATTTGAATAGTCGATCTTAGGGCTCATGGTAAAAGCCCACATGTGTCATCAACGCTTGCCACAAATTTGTAGAAAGTGATGCACTTTTTAGAAGCTAGTTATGTTTACAGTCAAAAGTTACAAAATGACGAGATGAACTTGCTAGTGGTGTGTTTGCTTTATTTTGAGGATATGTTGGGGAATTTGAGCATCAAAACTAATATATGCTTGAGTATGAGAAATAAATTCAAAGTGGATATTTGCCACTTTATGTGAGTGTCCAACCCCTTTCCTTTGTGAAAACGTTCAAATAGTTTATGCCACTAATTTGTGAGAATTCATCCCTTTTATATTGTTAAAGGAGAGTGTCTCTTTTCAGGAGAGACATTTCTAGTTGAGTGAGAGTTCGGTCCTTGTATTGACAAAGAAGAGCCTTATTGAAGAGTAGCTAATGAATCAGCTACAAAGTTAAGTGATTCCCAAAGACGTAGCTTACACATTGTGGGTGAACTCTATTATCAAGTTTTGGTGCATTTGTCCATATTTTCTTTTATTCATGTGATTGATTCTTCGTGTATGTATCACTTATGGGTATTTCATGCTCTTTATGCAATTTTTTTTAAATTCATCAAAGGAAAGATCTTAGATCATGTTGTTATTAGAGCAGTCTTATTTGATGTGAATTGTAGGTGTGGATGCTTACTAGGCCAAGAACAAAGAGGGTGCATGGCAACTTAAGACTTTCATCCTTGAGATTAGATGTGAAACTCGAACAAAGAAAATGGATAATGACCATGTTCTCACAGTTTATGATAAGGATTTCCACAAAGCTTCCAATCGGATGTTATACATGGTAGAAAAATTGTTTGTAGTTTATGATAATAGATTGGGAAAGATGTAAAGGAATAAAGCCAAAGACAAGGATAATGCTTTAGTGAACCACAAATTTGTAGTAGACCCTATTAATCTTCCATCTCCATCTCCATCTCCAAGTTCAAGTTCAAGTTCTTCTTCCTCTTCCTCGCATTCACATCATTAAAATCAACATCACTAGATCATTCAAGAAGAGAATGTTAAATTGAGAAGTCTGATAGAAGAAGAAGAGGTTACAAATTCAGATATAGGCCACATAAGAGGCCTTGATAAAGTTGTATTGAAATGAAGACTTAGTAAATAAATCCTCACCCAATCTAGAGCAAAATATTGAGGTAAATAACATCAATAATTCTCCAATTTCATGTTCTTTCCATTATGATGACGATTTTGGTGCAACTAAAAAACACACCAGGGGAATTTGCTTAAAGTTGTTAAATAAAATGGGATATGAAGGAAAAAGCCTTGGATTCAAAGGCCAAGGAATTGTGAAGCACATCGAAGTGGTAGAACTACCTTGATATGTAGGATTGGTCTATGTCAGAAAAGAAGTTAGAGAATGCTCCAAGGCCATCAATGAAGGAGACTCCATAGCCACAAAAGAAAGAGAGTATTCAAGAAACTAGTTTGAATAAGTGAAAGTTGAGAGAAAATCACACCATTCCAACGATTATGATTACAAGTCATCTACAATGGGAGGTGAGAATTTCAGAGGATGAGCTAAGAAAGATTATCCTTGCCAAATCTACAAAAAATACAACCATTCAAGGAAATTTATGTATACCAAGAAGGAGACATGACATAAAGTCTCCTCTCCACATCAAGAGAAAAATAAGGGAAAGAAAGCTTGGATGAAGAAAAACCATTACAACCACTATAACAAAGGTGACCATAAGAGAGCTACATATTTCAAACTCCATCCAAAGTTGCTTCCAAAGAAGGACCAAAAGATTATGAAACCACCTGTAAAGAAAGCAACCCTTTTACAAGAACGAAAAAAAGATAAAGTAGAGAAAATGGTAACCCTCCATGAGTCACATGGGAAGAAAGATCTATAGGAAGAGAGACAATTGGCCTAGTTAGGTAAGACATGGGTAGCCTTTTTATGTAGTTGATTTTGACCACCATTGTAAATCACATGTTTCTTTTGAAGACCCCGTAATTAGGCAACCATTTTTGTAAAATTGATGAATTGTATAACATCACTTATGTATGCATAATAGTGATGTTTTTGGCCTTTACTGAGGTAGAAAATGGTATGGGTTCTGTTGGAAATCATAAATACATGTTTGATCTTTGTATGACAACTTTTAGGGACCAAAAGACCTTCATTTGGGAGGATTGGTCTAGGAGGATCCAAAAAGCATCAAAATTAGAATTCCTCAAATATTAATAAATATGGCACCAAGTCATGGAGATTGGTGAGATACTCCCATTGGCATTAGAAACACCTCAAAAGTCCTCCCTATGAGGAATATTTGGACAGCTGAATTTTTGAAAAAACAATGAAAATTGGAAACTAACAGTGCAACATGACACCATCTAGGAAGCACCACATGATACCATCCAAGAAGCACAATGTGCCACCCTCAGATGCCTCCATGTGGCACATTGTGGCATGTGATGTGGACCAACCTAAAGTCGCCACATGGGCATGAAATGGTGCCACGTGTAATCCCATAGTTAGCCACTTTGGTCTAACCTTATATATATGTAAACAAACAAAAAACCTTTGTTTCAACAGATAAGAGTGCCAGTTAAATATGACACACATATTTATATTTAAAGTAAGTTTTTTTTACATCAACTGAAATATGGGGACCTGTGGGTTTGACCTTGAAACCCCCCAACAACTAAACTTTTATTATAGTAATGGCAACCCATACTCCCAACCATGGAATTTGTAATGTTCATCGACTGAGTTATTTAAATCTGATAGTTCACTCGAGAGGAAAGGTACACACCATAAGAGAGTGGAGGAATGACCCATGGAGGTAGCTGACTAGGTGGCAATGTAGGAGGCTCAAGCATAGGGACCCAATGGTTGTGGTCTAGTATGGGCATGAATCCTAAGATAAGGAATATTCCCTAGCATATTTCACATGAATATTCCATAGTATATTCTACCACTGTGATATAGTTTTTGATGCTGAGATTATTAGAGAGGCCCAAAGGTGATGGTGACATAACCATAGGATGTTTATAATAATTCTTGACAATTTTCTGAGATGAGTCCACTAATGTAGAAAAAATATGGATATGAGTAGTGGATTTGAGGGCTCATGGAAGAGGCCCACATGTGTCATCAATGTTTGACATCAATTTCAAGACACTGATGCACTTTTTAGAATCTAGTTATGTTTACAATCAAAAGTTGTAGAATGATGAGACAAAACTACTAGTGGTGTGTTTGTTGTCTTTTGAGCATCAAATGGAGCATTTTGGCATGGAAACAAATATATGCATGAATTTGAGTAGTATATTTAAAGAGGATCTTTTCCACTTGTTGTGAGAGTCCAACCCTTTTATTCGGGAAAAAAGGAGAACAATTTATGCTTCTGGTTTATGAGAATTCATTCCTTTTTATTGTCGAAGGAAAATATCTCTTTTTAGGAGAGAAATTTCCACTTGAGTGAGAGTATAGTCCTTGTATTGTCAAAGAAAGGCTAATTGGAGAACAACTAATGAAGCGGTTATGCAGTTGAGCGAAGCCTAAAGATGTAGCTCACATGTTGTGGGTGAACTCCGATATCAAGTACTAGTGCATTTGTCCATATTGTCTTTTATTCATGTGTTTGATTCTTCATGTTTGTTACACCTTTGGTTATTTCATGCTCCTTATGCAACTCATTTTAAGGTCACCAAGGTAAAGGTCCTCGATCAACACTTGGCACCTTTCTTTCTCCTACCACCAGTTCACATTGCACTAGATTTGAAAGGAAATAACATAAGGAAATTACTGGGTTTGATTAGCCTCCAGTATTTTCTTGAAATTAAAATTATGATGAACAATACGCGATATAAATAATGTGAGGCTCATAATTGACATTTAAACACTATATTACATCTCCACCAAAATGGTACTACATGTGGCTTGCGAGAAAAATAACAATGTAGATGCCATCACAACCAACAAAATCAATGTAAAAAAGAAGTCTATTGAATAAATATTGTGGGGTTGCAGAACTTGGGAGGTTTCCACATATTACATTATTGAAAAATGGTGTGAAAATTGTGCGAAAGATGTTTTCTCAACTACACTTTAATATGGATGCCATCATGAAAATTTCCTATACTCCTAAGCTATTATTCAACAACATTAGTATAAAATATTTGTATCTGAAATTAAATTCAACAATTGAAGATGTAATATTTTGCAATCCGAGATCACCAAAGACAACAATTAATCACCATTTTCTTCTAGCTATTGTTATTACTGTTGATGATAGAGAAATTGGGATTTGAGGCAATGCACATGGTTTTCTCTTGTACATTGAAAACAAGAACAAGTGTACCTTAAATGCCAAAACCTGTGGAAATAGAGGTAGAGTCTTTGATTCAAATTCATGATCCATGACCAGTTGCACACTTAATTTAAGATACTGAAGCAATAGTAGTATCTTATGTAGTTTCTTGTTGACAGAAAAGAGTGTTTGACCCAATAATTGCATCCATAACATTTACATTGTTTACTACTCAACAAGTAAATAGTTTGATTATCTGACTAGCCAACATCCATTTTTGTTTTTTTTTTCTCAAAGTAATGAGGGTTGTTGAATTGTTAACTAAAAGGATAGGATTACTGAGTTATTATAGTTTTTAAATACTCTAATACTCTCCATTATTGATTCTAGTACCATCAAATTACCAGAACCACTCTTGCAGATATCCACATTTGTCTACAAGATGCACATGAAAAAATCATGTTTCTATAACTTGAATCTCAACTATAACAAGATGAGCTACAACAACACAATCATCATTCCAAAATGGTTTTTGACTTCGAATTTGGCTCCCATCAATGATACGATATTAATAAAATCAGTAACATTCAAGTTGATACCCATCAAGTTCCCATTTCAGGAGTAGTTTTGCATAAAGATGCAAAATTTTATTGCACTTTCCAAGCCATTATCTAACCTTAGGAAGATCTTATCAACATTGAGAATAGAATTGGTCTTGGATATGACAAGGATGTCTCCTTTCACACTCTAGAATATTACTACAAACTATTCAAGTTTCAAAGTGTTGGTTTCCTTCAAGATGGTTCATCTTCACTTGTTCCCACTCCTCCTACACAACAATAAATTTGCATATTTCAATATTGTGACAAAGTTGGCCATGTGAAACATTAGTGTTTTGATCTTCACCTTTGTTAGCATTGTGGTAATAACACCCCTAATTCAAACAAATGTTCCAGAAATAAGCCTCTTTCAAGAATGAATATTCACCTTAGATGGATTTCTTCTTGGTAATGGGCTTCGACATCTAGGAAGATATTTTGGTCATATCACATAATTTTTTCTCGAGTATTAACACATCTTGCAATTGAGATTTCTTCATCTTCTCATCTTGTATCCGACATGGGGGAATTGATGGTCAATTATCAAATTCAAAGCCAAATCAAGTGAGACTAAGCCATGACCTGAGCTTGCTACCTAAGTCTAGAGCTAGAGTCAACCATACCTAGTTTTAGAGTTGTAGCTAAAGACAAAGTCATGCCTCATGAGCATGTTTTTTTCATGGCCTTCCTTAAACCACCAATAATCTCCCTTTTCAGTGCATTAGGGATAACTTCCACTAGCATAAGACTTTAGCTTCTAGCCAAATTTAGAATTGTTCCAGGAATTGTACCAAGTGTTCCATATTTGGTGGTCCACCTTAAACCACCACTAGTTGAGACCTAGAGTTCTTCCACTTTATACCATTATTTTAGAGAGAACATTCAACCAATTGTTGCTATCCCTTCTTAAATTTTTGTATTTAAGCTCTCTACTTGGACTCATATACACCCTTTTGGATTAAGGGGAAGAATGTTGGACACCTAATATTGTAAGGGTTGGTGTAGAAGATTGTGAATGATGACAAAATTCCAAGAGACCACCTGGAATATGAAAACTAACAATCATAAGGCAATTCATAAATATGTACATATTTGTGAATAAATTGTATTCCACATCTACCTTAATATATTTTTTTCATTCATGAGTTTATCAATTTGACATATATATAGCTATAGCACTAGTATTACATAGATATCACTCATTATATAAAAAGGGAAGTATAACATCAACATAATGACATATTTCAGTATCCAAATCTCTCTCTCTCTCTCTCTCTCTCTCTCTCTCTCTCTCTCTCTCTCTCTCTCTCTCTCTCTCTCTCTCTCTCTCTATCTATATATATATGAAAAAATTACTCAAAATCTCTTAAAAAATAACTATTTTGAATTTAAAATTTTCAAAAAAATTTACCATTCTAGAATAAGAGGTGACTAGAGCCAATGTTGTCAATATGGCTAGAGTCTAACATAGTTGTTTAGGTACAAGGTTTCCAATAAGACCCAAGCTGAGATAAATTATAAATAGATGAGGTTGTGAGGATGCAGATGAGGTTGAAAATACTAGAGCCATAGCCTAGAAACTTGGTTGTAAAGAAGGGAAATAACACCCATGAAACATTGTGGAAATTCTTAATAGATTTGAACTTGATTGTAGAAGATGGAAAACAATGCCCACATAATAGTTTGAAAATTCTTAATAGAACCCCAAGTTAGATAGTGATAAATATAATCCTTTATGTGTCTAGGGCCAGAGTCAAACTTGGCTCGAAGAGGGAAATAAATTTGAATAAAATAAAATAGTACCATAATCCTTGATAAAGTCGAACTCAATCATAGGTAAGGGAAAACAATTCCCATGAAAAAACACTGCAATAATTGGTCCTTCAAACTCAATCATAAGGACATCCTTAACGAAACTATAGCTAGATCTGAAAAGGGTCATATAGGAGGGACGACAGAAATTTCCCATGAAAAAGGGATATTATCCTTGTTGAGAGAATAATAATTAGGCTACCAAGGGTGGAAAACAATAATGTGAAACAATGTATTAGGATGGACATTGTTCATTGAAGATATTTAGTGGTATGTTTAGTGAAGAGATAAGAGAAAGTACCATCAATCATGGATGGGAATTATCCTTGGTAGTTTTATGAAAAATGTCTTATAGGGACAATAATATAACTTATCGTTGTGAAGAACTCATTTTAATTTCCTATGTTTTATGAAAAATGTCTTATAGGGACAATAATATAACTTATCGTTGTGAAGACCTCATTTTAATTTCCTATTTAAATTGTTTTTATAAAATCTTTATTTCACTCTATATTTTTTTACTATAAATGTAATCACCTCTGTGAGGAAGAATAAAGAAAATTGTAATTGGAACTAACTATAAGGTAACCTAACTATCGTTTTGATCCTAATGGGTAGGTGCAAAAGGATGTACAAATCTTTCCCAATATATCTGGGCATACTACAAAACCAACCTAGTTTCGAAGCATAGGTTATCTCTCTTCATGATATCTCATTTCGAATTTACAAAGTTATGTGTAGATATTTATGTGGATAAATGAAGGTTGTAGGAGTCCATACATATGAATGTAATTCTTATGCATATATTCTTATATGCAATGTCATCAAATTAAAGACGAGTGAGGATAAATTAACTAGTAAACAACCCAACTACAAAGCTAAGTTATGGTATGAACCTATGTTTCTTGAGGATGTTAGAATGGAAAGGGAATGGTATTGGAAAATAATATGAATGCTAATAGGGGTAATGTAAGCTCAATTTTTCCTTTACTTGGTCCTCTCGAACAAGGTTCCCAATTAGGACTTTTAAGTAAGGAGGGAAATAGGGACCCAAAATTTACATATTAAGCCAAGAATTACATATACACTTATGGAATGTCACTTATATAAGGACATATGTGCAATACCATTAACATTTTTTGAGAGTGCAAATAAATGAGAAGGTAACATATTGCCATGAGATGTTTCATTGTGGTTGAGGATTAGAGGTAATGTATTTAAAATATTTCCATAATATAATTTTATGAGATATTAGTCACCCTTCATAATTGATTATTCAGGTAGAGACATAGTGAAGGAAATGGTGTTTCTCATATTAATTAAGAAAAATGTGGAGCAAAAGGTTGTTTTCTTTCAAATTTATTTATGTTATTTCATCCCCTATTTAAGAGTTAGATTGAGTTATCGTCCTTGATAGGTTTGTTAAAAATAACTATTAAGAACTACATAGACAACCTCCCTCCTAAATCCAAGTGATTGAATGGTAAATTACCTTTGTGAAGCTATGAAACTATGATATACAAGTGATCATAGATTAAATAATGATGGAGTGGTAATATTCTATAAACACATCTCTAGAAGAAGGCTTTTTATAAAAGTTGGAGTGTTTTTTGGAATTAAGATTCATGAAGCCTATAGAGGAGGATGAGGATATTTCCTTAGAAACAATTGCTATTCATTTTTTATAGAATTTTTTTCTTAAAATAGACCAATGATAAAATACACAAGTGATCAAAAATTCCTTTTTTGAACTTGAATAATTTTTTCACAAATTCATAATCTATTCAAATTAAAATTACTATTAAAACCTTTTGATTTTTTTAATAATATATATAAAATTGGTGTTCATACAAAATTAAATTAATCTTTAAAACTAATAGAAAAGACTTATCTTTACTAATAAATTGATAGCTTTCTAAAAAAATTCTACGAACTTCCATGTTCACTAGGTTTCTTCTTGTATATCTGATCACATTCAATTTCTTATTAAAAAAAAATTGAATCTCTTCTTTAAACCAAGCATGGACGTGAGAGGGGCTTACTCATGGCCAATTAGTAGTTTTCTATCCTTGTCAATTGAGTTTCGTAAATGTTGTTTTCACAGTAAAGTTTTTAAAACTGAATTGGTAATTAGATTGGTTAATAAACGCCTCGTGACAAGTTCTATATGAATAAAATATTTTACAATCAAATAATAATCCTAGGATGAAATGAAGCTTTGGGATGGTCTTTCTTTCTTCTCACATTTAAAAGTTAGAAGTTAAGATGAGACTTTTTTTTAATAATTTATTTAGTTAGGTGGTAAAATGTAAATTATATAGGGTATTATATGATGTAATGGTATGTTTATTTATTATTATTTAATTTTAAGATTACATTGGTTAAGTTGAATATTAAATTGGTGCATGAGATTTTTTTGTTTGTGGAACAAGGGATCTATTTCCTGTTGAGTCTAAAAAAACATACCTACTCTATCTTTTTAATTTTAACTCTGTTATTTTTTAACAAGAAACAGATTTTCATAACATTAAGCCTAATAATAAAAAAAATATGAAAAAAATAATAATTATATTTGTTTAATTATATATAATTAAAATTAGAAAATAAGTAATAATAATCAAACTCTCAACACTTCGGTAAATTTCAAAATGGATCTAAGTTAGTAAAAATTGAAGTAAAACTTCAGTGAGCGTTCAACAAGGTGAGGAATCGATTGAAATTCCTTATTCTGGGGATTCCAACAACCACAACTGAAGATAAACTGGAGGAGTTACAGCAACGTCTTTGGCGTGGGCATGATATCGGTTTCTTCAAGTTCAAGAGAAACTGGCATTGAAAATAAAATGTAGGATTAATTATGGAATATGTTATTTCAAAGTCATCAAATTTGCGTGTTTGTGTCCCTGTTACCAGAAACGGGACGATGCCCGCTGTTTCTGGCAAAAACGGTCGGCGAAACTGCAACGATCCCAGAAACACCGTTCGCAACGGTCGTTCTCGTTTTCCGTGCCAAGAAACAGTTTCCGGCGAAACGAGACCGTTTCCTCTTGCCATTTCTTGCAGTTAAATTTATTTTTTGAGATTCTGGTAAATTTAATTTTTTCAAACGTTCAGTTTAAATAGCAATAAATGATTAGTTTTCTGGAAGTTAAGTTAGTTTAATTGGCAGTCGCAGTTGACTGTTAGTTCGCTGCACTGGACTAATTTCCTTCCAATTAAACATAAGTGTTCGCTGCAGTAGACTGTTAGTTTCCTTCCAATTAAACATAAGTATTCCACGGTGCTGCTGAAGAAAGAACTAGCTGAACGAGGGTATTGTGAGAGTTCTGTCAAAGAAAAACACCCCGTTGTCAAGGATTTAAGCAGAAGCCCGAGAGCAAACCCCCCATCACGAATCAGAGCCAACAGATCAGAGCCAACAAGGAGCTTCACGCCTGCGGCCTCAACAGCGTTGTCAAGGTACTGCCTGCAAACTTCAATGTTTTTTTCAATGAATGCGCTTTTAATTATTGGAAGGCAATCCTCTCTATTGCGATATATTGAATATACCAAGATGTCCTAGAATTGGTTCATTGTTCTGTATGGCTTAACTTTTTCTGATGTTCCGACGACCAGTCAAGTATTACCTTCTCTTCCTCTGAACCTAATGTCCTTTTATACAATTCAGTTCGTAAACACTTGTTTTCCTCAAGAATCTTTTTACCCTCACCAATAGATGAAAGCTGATCTTGTAAATTCGCTAGCTGCCTCTTTTTCTCCTCTGCCATGGCTGAAAGCTGTCTCTGTAGATCCGAGAGTTGACCATCCTTTTTCTCTGCAACAGCTAAAAGCTGACTCCTTAAATTAGCTATTTGAATCTCACCCTTGGAAGTAGATTCCTTCATTTCTTCTAAAGAGGACAATGCTGCGAGAAATTCTTCTTCAACTTCTTTCTTTCTAGACAACTGTAGCGTCAAATCATCCTGTTTTGTTTGCAGCTCTGCAAGAGTGCCTTCCAGATTGCTCTTTCTCTCATCCGATAAATGCCGGTCTTCTTCACTTTTTTGAAGCAATTCCAGAGTCTTCTTCTTGGACTCATTTAGCTCAGATTCCAATGCATTCAGCTGGCACTTGATGAGCTCCAAGTCAACCGTTAGATCTTGATTCTTTTGGGTCAGTGATACCATTTCAATAGCCATCAACTCATGTTTTCCTCTAACCTCTGCGACAGTGCCTTCGAAATTACTCTTTTCAGCGTACCACAAATGTGTGTTTTCTTGACTTTTTCTGAGCAGATCCTGAGTCTTTCCCTTGGAATCATTCAAGTTGGATTGCAAATCAATATTTTCTGTTGTATATTGTTGTAAAACCCTCTCATTTTGGAGCCTTTCATCTTGCATTTGAGCTACTTTCGCCAAATTTTCATTCAACTGGGCCTTCCAGAACTCTACGTCAGCGATCAGTGTTCTATTTCTCTGACAGAGGAATCCCCTTTCACTACTCACGACCTTGGTTACTTTGGCTCATATTCCGAGGACTTTGGTTGCTTCAGTTTTGGACTTAGGTCAGTTCTATATCTGCAAATTTTGCAAAATTTATTTAACTGGCCTTCAGTTTTGGACTTAGGTTAGTTCTAGAATCTATATCTGCAAATTCTACAAAATTTATTTAACTGGCTTACAGTAACAATTTCGCTAGTCTAACCAGGGTCCAGTATTGAAATTTGCTCGGAATATAGACATGCCATCGAGCGGTCTAAAACGCCATTTCAAAGAGCCAAAAAATCATGCCATTTGTGGTACCAGCCACGCAGAAGTTATGATGTGTGCATAAAATAATTTCATAATTTTTTTTTGCAAATGATTTCTTTCGATGAATTTGCACGATTTAATTCGGAAGGTTTTTGCTTCCCTTTAAATATAGTCTTTTGGATTTATGTGGACGATGAGTTGTATATGAAATTTGAATGATGAAAGTTGCCTAACTATAATTTAAGTCTAATACCTCTCAAATTGTAACCATTAAATGAAAATGTTTTTTTTCATAGTGTTTTCGTGTTATTCCATTTGAATGACGAGAAGGTTTGTCCAATTAAAAAAAGGGTTTAAGCAGTTACAATTTTTTTTATTATTATGAATTAATTTTTTCGTTGGAATATTGAATGAGTTAATAGAAAAAAAATTTAAAAAAATTGTAAGGATTTTTATTAATGTTATCTATGGCTAGATTTAGAAATTAGATATAGATAAAAAAGATTTAATTTATATTGCTTCAATTTAAGATAAAATTAATTTGGATGCTTGGTTATTTCAAGGCGTGTTTTTATTTGACATGCCTTTTAATTTAATATACTTATTATAATGTTTAATATACTTATGTTCTTTAAGTCTTATTTATTTTCGAGGCTTATTCTAAACTTTTGTTCGTAAGTCTTATGAGCAGAAACATTGCAGGTTTATGATTAATGCTTTGTTTATATTGTTCACCTTTAATATGGTTTTTTTCTCTCTCCTCGTTTCTTATATGCGAAACCTCCAAACATCGTTTCTCGTACCGTTCTCGTTTCCCGTTCCGTTTCCCGTTTCTCGTTTCTGGTAACATAGGTTTGTGTATCTTTCTTCTGTTTTTTTTAATTTTTTTTTAAATTTAATTTTCGATTTCAAAGGAAGTCAGTTGTATGAATATTATCTGAAAGTATGTATTTATCTTGATCATTATGAGTCATGATAAACCAATACAAAATAAAGGAAGAAATAGCTTCGGCAAAGACATATCGTGAATTATACTCAGAAACATGCAATGAACGGTATGAAAAAGGTTTATAAAAGTTTATGCTTATAATCCCTCGGATTCACGTAACAATGCAAGGTTACACAGACGGAATTAGTGAGGAGCAAAACGGTGAATGCAGGATATGCATATCGTCACTGTTTTATTTTAGATAGTCCATTGCATATAATGCAGTCTGGACAGATAGGTAGAACCGTAGATGCATATATATGTATATTAGCAGTATAAGTTGGGGTTGGAGAGGAGATACTGCTCGATCTTCTTGAACATGGCATTACTCTGTTCCTTCATCTCTTGTGCTTTGCCTTCGTCAAGCTGAGCACTAGCGAGTGTGTCGTAGTTGCAGATCCAACTCACCACACAGCCACCTTCTTTCCTGGGAACGAATTTGATCTCAAAGTTCAGGGAGCTTAGTGTTTTACCCAGCAGCCCTCCTTCTATAGTTGTATACTTGAACACCATCTTCTCCTCATCCATTTCATCGACTCGCTCCTTGGCGTAGCTGAAATCCTTGTTAACTGAGACATGTAAATGAAAACATCATAACTAAACATCATCATTTGCATCTGATTCAGTTGAGGAAAATACTAGAAGCAGAAGTCTAATATTGATGTTTTCCTAACTAATGTGGATTTTCTAGCCTTGATACCAGGGGTGAAGTTGAGCTGCTTGATGGTGCCGACACCTCCATCTCCTTGAAGGAAGGTAACAGAAGAGAAAATTTCGGGAAAAACCTTTGGAAAGAGGTTGTGGCCGTCTTTCACCATGGCGTTCCATAATCTCCTTGCTTCCACCTCACTAAAATCTTCAGTTGTTGCAGTCCCAGCCACCATCTTGATTACCTAACCAGGTTATCAACCAGAAGAAATGTATTCTGCTTATCCAGTATGCTACAATGCGCTAGAAAAGGGGGAGACTGGTATATAAAGGCTAACACGTAAATCTGCGCATTTAAAAATAGTAGCTGGTAGTTGCTAAAAGTCATGTTCACGCGATTGATGTGTTGTTCAGCGACTTCCACCGAAAATGCAAAGGGAATAATAGAAAACGGGTGTTGTTGGAACAGCCCAGTGCCAACCCCAACGGTGATTTCCTTGTACATGCCGGGTGGATAGGATGAATTTATATTCTTATAGTTTTAAGATAATGATAATATTTTTACTTTAATCGAGGCGGTAAGGATGTGCAAAATTATATGGTTATAGTTTTAAGGTAATGTTAATATTTTTACTTTAATCCGGGCTATAAGGATGTCAAAATTTTGCATGATTGAAATTCAAATCTTCCCAAATATGTTGGAGATCAGATGCAGAGCAGATTAAAATTAAATACTCAGCAAATAAATCAAGCACATAAGACAGAGGTTTAACGTGGTTTACTCAACCAATCTCGGCTACGTCCACAGAACATAAGTATCGGCAATCTTTATTAATCAAACAGGAGATTACATAATTAAATCCTCACAAATTCTCACTATCAAAACAATCCATATGGATACCTGTTTTATAGCAAGGAGAATCTAACTGCCTCATAAATCCTCTCAACTCAAATTTAGGATGCATTAACTCCCTCCCAACAAACTCGAGCTAATCTAGGAACTAATTCCTATTGTTGTCATCTACTGAGATTTTGCCTATTTTATTCAAAACAGAAAATCTCAACAATCTCCACCTTGACAACAATTAGCCTGATGCCCTGTTTATTATTTT
>APFE031670312.1:6228-45803 GCA_000404065.3 Pinus taeda
ATATAAGGAGTTAGGGCTTGAACTGGTCGAACATTTGCAAGACTAGCCTCTCAAATCCCGACAACCTCCCATGGCGAATGAAAAGAAAGACGAGGGGGCAGGAGATCCTATCAAAATCTTGCTCGAACAAGCCCTTGAGAAACAAAGGAACGCGATGATGGAAAACTTTGCCCAGATCCTTCAGTGACTACCCAGGGGTGACGCATCGGCTTCCAACAGCTACTCTAGAAACGCCACACCCTTTAAGGTACAAGTCAACTTTGAAATCCCCATATTCGAGGGTTGGATAGATGCAGAGGTTGTAGATAAATGGTTAAATCTACTAGAAGGGAAAAGATTATTTTCGCTCTTCTCAAAGCAACCCCCCATGTCAAGGACTAGTGGGAAACCTACTGCGAGCAAAAGGATGAAAGTACGAACTCACTGTTTTCAGCCGCTCCCACTTGGAATTCATTCTGGGACGCCATCAAGGAGCAGTATTACCCTGTCAAAAGCTACGAGGACAAATACATAAAGTGGACCACACTTCGGGAGGGAAGGGACCAAGATGTGTCAGAGTTCACAAACATTTTTCATACCCTTCACACACAGTTGGGTATTAAGGATTTTGAGCTGCATTTGGTACTCAAATACCACAACTGCCTACATAGGTACATATAGGACAAGATGGAGTTCCTGAACATCTGCTCGCTTGGCACGACGTATGGATACGTTGTCAAAATCGAGCAGAAGTTTAAACAAAAGAAGCGAGACTTTGGATCTGCGAATCTAAAGAACAAAGGACAAAGCCAAGGTGGGGTGACCCAAGATAGCCCGTCAAAGCCGCAGGAAAAGAACAACACCATGAAGTTAAATAAGGACACGGGAAAGTGGTGTGAGTTCCATAAGAGCCCCACTCACAACACGAGTGTCAGACCAAGCAGTCGCTAGTGGCTGAGTTGAAGGCTTCAGAATCAGATGCATGTTCTGACCCTAAGTCGAAACCTGACAAGAGGAATGGCAAAGGAAGCAGATCATTGACGCAGAGCCCAACACCATTGTTGCCACTACCAAGATCTAGAAGAATGAGCCCAAAGATCTAGAAGAGGGGGAGCGCCTTTTCCACTCACAGATGTGGGTGAAGGGTTCGCCGCTACAATTTATTGTTGACAATGGGAGCCAAAAGAACCTCATTTCAGCAAAGGTCGTGAAGCAGTTGGGACTACCAACCATACCACACCTGCAATCGTACAACATTGGGTGGCTTCACCAAGGACGAGATCTCCGAGTTCGCCAGAAGTGCCGCCTTCCCTACAACATCAAGCCCTTCACATACGAGGTATTGTGTGATGTTTCACCTCTAGATGTTTGTGATGTATTATTAGGTCAACCATACTTGTGGAGTTGACATGTTGTGTATGAGTCAAAGCCTCACTCTGTTATTATTTCTTTGTGTAATTCATTATATAGGATACCGGAGGTAGCCCCACCTACCGACACCTCCTTGATCTCTACTAAGAAATGCAGTAAGTTCATCTCCCTGACGAGGAAATTTATTTCCTGTCTGGTCCACTCCCAAAGTAAGGGGAAGATCGTCACCACATCCATGACCCCCGCAAAGGGTTCCTCCACGCAGCATCAGCAGCAGATGGATACAGTTATGAAAGAAGACAGGAACATCTTCTCCTCACCCATAGGGACACCGTTGCACTATCAAGTACCACACAAGTTTCCAGTGGGTGACAAAGTTTGGTTGCATCTGCAGAAAGAACGCCTTACAAGAGCCCATTAGAAGTTCTAACCACTCCGATATGATCCTTACACCATTACCAAGGTTGTGGGAAACAATGCTTTGGAGCACAACATTCCCCCATTCCTTTGCTTGCACCGAGTGTTCAATGTGGACCGCCGTCGACCATGCTTCCCACCATTACTGGACACATCAAAAGTTGTAGAACAGCTCACCAGGGACCCAGCTCAGTAGAAGTTTCCTCATCTCAGGGAGGAACTCAACGCAACGGGGACCACTGCTTCCTAAGGGGGGAGGAATGATCCAGGTGGATGTTGGTGGCCAACCACCTATCCCACTTGGACCCCCACAACTGTCTCTTTTAGTTTTTCAGTTTCCTTAATTGTAGCGCAATTTACTATTTTTAGCAGTTTTTCGGGTCCTGAACTTCTAGAGCCATTTTGAGGCCCTAAACAACGTTTTTTTGGGAAATTTGGGAGCGACATGTGTCCATGGACTAATGTTTCTCTTCCCAAAATTGTAGTCATCGGATAGATCTTTCTAACGAGCTATTGTGTGCGTCAAACGGAGATCGTATGCCAAAGTTACAGCCCTGGGAAGTTGATGTACCAATTTACCCGAAACGGGGCCCACAATTTGGCATTTCGTCTCCTAGGGTTAGGTTTTTGGATGTTTAGGGTTTTCCATTGTTTCCTAACAATAAATAGGCCTTCGAGCCTCATTGTAACACAGTTCAGAGGCATGTAGCCGCCACATCTCTTCTCAGAGATAAGCTATCAACGCCCTAGCTGGTTTATTTCCATTTCTGTTTGTAAGCATATTTCAGTATTTCATATTAATGAAATGAAGTATTATTTCCATTGCATCTCTGTGTATATCAGTATTTCTATATTTTGTTGCATTCCTGTCTAAATCCGGATCACGGTCAGACTTCGGCTTCATGATCTAGGTTAGTGGTGGGTTGATGATCTGGCCACACCTTTGCCATTGTATTTCTTCCACGGATATCTGCAAATTCGCCTATCGTTTTATCCCTCTAACCACTTTGATAGTACCTTTTTGGAGTTGGCCATGATTTATTGTGGTGGCATTAAAGGTGCTCTACAACTTAACTATTGACCCATTCATCCTCCATACTCTCTACATTACAGTATCAAAGCCTTAGCATACTGTAACTCTATTTAAAAGAAATGTTATGAAATTGCACAATTATGATGCCTTTAGCCCCTTTATGCTTAGCTCCTTTTTGTTTATCCACAATAGGACCTTGTGTTGTGACTAGCGGCTTCGTACCCCACTGCACTGGAGATTTTGGAGCCCTGTGTATCACAACTTTTATTAACATGGGCTTACAATATTTTAAAATCCTGATTGGCCTTTGGCCCCTTTTGCTTAACCCCCTTATTGCATTTCCTCCAAGGGGCTGGGAGTTGTGACCGACAGCGTAGCACTTTAGGTGATAAGGCCTTTGGAATCCTGCTGGGGGTCCATCTCTTAGTGTATTTGCTCTCTGCCTTTGGTTTTTCTAAGCTTCTCATGACCAAATGCCACTACACATTGAAAGCTCCCTATTTCGTAACTTATTCAGATTACAATTAGAGTAGAGTTACAATGTCTCCCGCCTTCGAAAAACCAACCTCCGAAATACTTTCCCAATGGCGTCTTAACAACACTAGGTGCTAAAACCTATTCTATGCCCTTGGTCCTTTGGGTCCCTATGACCAAACACTAGTCACATCGGAGCTCCCTTCATCGTAACTTTTTAAAAATGCTTTTATGTTGGAGTTCCAATATCCACATCCCCGACATGGTCCATAACACTTGGGTGCTCGACCCAACCCTGCGCCCTTGGTTCTTTGGGTCTTCATGACCAAGTGCCACTCACTTCAAAAGCTCCCTTCATCGTAAATTTTTCAAAATGTCATTTGCATAAGAGTTACGAAATCTAAATCTTCCAAAATACTGACCTTTGAGATGGTGTCATGTTGATGTCATCATCTCCATGTGCCTCCTTAGTGATGACACGTGTCACATTGATTCGCCCCATTAGGCCATCCAAAACACCAAATCTGACTGCCATCTGTTTTCCATACTGCCATGTCATGCTGATGTCATCTACCTCATCAACTTCTCAGATCTAATCACTTGTTGCTGCATGTCCTATTGGAGGAGATAGAAAGGGTATTTGGTTCTTTGGTTTTGCAACGAATTTCCTTTGTAATTCCCTTTTCCTTGCAACCTAGGCACTTTTAAAGAATTGCATTCATAAGGAATTACAAGGTTCTAAAAACTCGAAGTTCAAAACCTCCAAAATTTTGCTTGCTCCCCGATATTCTAGCTTCCAAATTTTGGCTACCGAAATTTCTGTTCTCCCTTTTCATTTCAACTCCTGAAATTTCGGCTCCCAAAATTTTGGCTCTCCCTTGTCATTTTGGCTCCCAAAATTTTGGCATTCCCTTTTCATTTAGGCTTCTGTCTTCTAAATTTCATCTCCCGAAATTTTGGCTCTCCTTTTTCATTTCCCTTTAGTAAATCTAGATAACACATGTCCTTCTCTATACTAGGGATAAAAAATAGGACCAGTTGGCACAAGTACAAGATGGTATGACAGGTGACAACATCGGATCCAATTGGGGACAATGTATTGCAAGCAATGTATTGAGAAGCTGCATATTAGTGCCTTCACCATTGGGTATGGAGTCATTTTATTCAGGTGCATAAAAACAAAGAAGCAGTAAGAAATTAAAACATTAATGGTATGTACAATGGCTCATTGGTATATACAGTGGATGGAAATGGACCTCTTTAATGTTGGAAATAGTGCTTGAGAAACTGGCCATTCATGGGCAGTTCATGCATCTCACCATCCACGTTTTCCAGTAAGAAGGTATTGTTTCCTTTTGCTTTAGATATCTTCAAAGGTCCAAACCACAAGGGATCAAACTTCCCATGATTGACCTTGTCCTCTCTCCTAAAATCCCATCTAAGCACTAAATCTCCTGGTTGTAAGGATCTGCCCTTTGCCCTTTTTTCAAAAAGAGCCTTCATCTTTTCTTGATATTTAATTAGATTCTAAGTTACCTTCCTTCTGGTTTCTTGCAATTCTACCAGCCGATTTATTCTCTTGGTCAGAGAATTTGGATCCTCCTCAACATCTTGTAGAATTTTAGCTACTGGAATGACTATTTGGACAGGGAAAATTGTAACCTTTCCATGTACCAACTCAAAATGAGACTTCCCAGTTGACCTCTTAGTGGTAACTATGTTGGCTCATAGAGCAAATTTCAGTTGTGAGTCCCATTTTTTCTAATTTTCAGATATGGTTTTTTTTTTCATAATCCTCACTAGAGTTTTATTTGAATATTCAACCAATCCATTTCCCTGTGGATAGTAGGTGGTGGAGTGCCCCACAATGATATTATATTTTTGGTGGAAACTTAACAACTTCATCAGGAATGTAACTGGTGTAGTGGCCATCAAATAATCAACGACTGTACGTATCCATTTATGTTGACCACTAGATGGTGGATGTATTTCTCCTATGAAGTCTACCCCCATTTCTTGAACGGATCCTCCATAAAAACAAAGAGCAAGGGGAGGGGTGCTAACTTCTGCTTCTCAGTAAAATCTTACATTTTTCACAGGACCTAACATAAGCATGAACCTCACCAAATAACTTGGGCCAGTAGAAACCTACTTTAAGGATTTTATGGGTTGTTGCTATCCAGCTGTAATGTCCCCCATAGACACAATTATGGAATTCATCAATCACCTTAGGAATCTATTCTTCTACTGGACATAAAAGCAAAATCCCCGTCGGGTCCTTCCAATATAGCTGGCCATTTGAGATAACAAATTTTTGGGCTTGTAGCCTCTAGGCCCTGTATTTTACTTTGTCAAAATTCAATGGGAATTTTAGAAAAAGTAAATAATGGACAAGATACTTATACCATTGTGAGATTAGGTATTTCATCTGGATTTTTTGTGTTGAGGTCTCGATATTGTCCTATTCCTCTCCTCCGTCCTTATTTGCCAATAGATTTATGCTCAAGGCCTGACAGTTAGCCTCAGACAATATTTTAGCTTATCCCTAGCCCTGATCAACTTAGTGGGTTTGATATCCATATCATATTCTTGAATTTTGTTAATCAACTTGCCTCTATTTCCCTCACTATCACCTTGCACAAGAATATATTTCACGACAGTTGTAGGAACATAAGCTATTATATTTGACTGCATGATATAAATTCAAAAGGTCTTCAGGTCTTTGACCAAGGCATATGCATGTTTCTCTAAGATAATATACTTCAGCTCTGCATCTCACAACACCTGGCTGAAAAATGCAATTGGTTGCTCCTTTCCTTTACTATTTTTCTGCAATAAAACAATTGCCACCGTGTTAGGAGAGACAAAAGAAAAAATGAGGAATGACCTCTAATAATGTGGGATAGTTAAGACTAGGGCTTCTGCAAAAGATTTCTTAATTTTGGAGAATGACTCTCGGACTTCTATAGTCCACTTTACTTCCCTATCCTTTTTTAACATTACTGTGATCTCTTTGACAATTTGAGCATAGTTTGCTATAATCTTCTTAGAAAATTTATTCTGCCCAAGAAAACCTGAATTTCTTATCTATTCCTTGGTAATGGAATATTATTAATACCCTCCACTCTTTTGGGATCAATCTTCACTGCTTCCTTTGCCACAATGTGGCCGAGTAGTTTCCCTTTACTTAAAGCAAACTGTGATTTCTTGGGGTTTAACGACAGACCATACCTCCCGCATTTTGCAAAAGTGAGCTGCAAGTGTTTAATGTGCTCTTCATCTTTTTTTTTTAGAAAACAATGATGTCATGCAGATATATCACTACAAATTTATCCTACTCTCCAACAAATGTTATATCCATCACTCTTTGGAAAGTGGCCCCAATATTTATGAGGCTAGAAGGCATTCTGGCATACATAAATGTTCCCCATGGTGTAGTAAAGGCAATTTTCTTCTTATCCTCATGTTGTGTAAAGACTTGGTTGTATCTAGAGAAACCATCCATCATAGACATTCAGGAAAACCCTACCACTTTATGCATAATATAATCCATTTTAGGCAAAGGATAGTTATCTTTTAGCGAGGCCTTATTCGAATTTCTGAAATCTACCCCTGGCCTTATTTCCCCATTTTTCTTCCTGACAGGGAATAAATTTTCTACCCAATCTAAATACCTCAAAGGAATAATAATCTTAACCTGTAACAGTTTATTCACCTCCTTTTCAATTGACAGGAGTCACAAAGGATTAATATGTTTGAGCTTCTACTTATATGGCTTCACTCCAGATTTTAAAGGAATTTTGTGTTGTATGACACTAGTGTGAAAAGTCTTCAAATCATCATATGACCAAGAAAACACATCCATGTACTCCTTGAAAAGGTCAAGATATATTTGCTTATATTCCCTTGGAACTCCTTTAGCTAACTTAATGACTCTAGGATCATCTTCTGTGTCGATATTACAATCCTCCACCTTCTCCTCAAGCCCTTGTTTAGTTGGCTTATCAACCACATCATTTGAGTTGAAGAGTCGTTTCCAGGAACCAACCCTCTAGGGATGGTATTTCCCTTGAGTTGCAAGATTTTGTGACCAACAATGTATTCCTCCATAAACTGGACTTGTTGTTCATATGTTATCTCCTCATCTTCCTGATCAATCACCGAGTTTGAGAATTCCCTAACAACCTCCATGAAGCGCTTGATTTGTTCTTCATCTTCAAACACATACCAGTGCTTCACATTGTCAGGTTTTGAAGGCCAATACCTGACCTCAAATTCATATTTGAGCAAGGGGTTTTGAGGGGGTTTGAAATTACTAGCAACAATTTCCAAATAGTCAACCATCCTATTACACTCTCTAGGCAAGAACTGAATATTGAAGGCTAAGAACATTTTTTCAATCAAATCACATACTTCGTTCTTGTAGGAATTCAATCTTGGATGCATGGTTTGACATTGATTTTTTATTTGCTTTACCACAAGCTCTGAATCCCCAAACACAGTCAAACACCCAATGTTAAGGTTTTTAGTAGCATGCAATCCCAATAACAAAACCTCATATTCAACAACATTGTTTGTGGCCTCAAACTCTAGCTTAAAAGAGAGAGGGACCAAGTTGCCTCCTCGAGATACCAATAACACACCTGCCCCATTTCCTTCCCTATAATAAGCACCATCAAAATACAATTTCCATACCTTGTTATGCTCCAATGATTTTTTTACTCAACTCAGCTATACATTCCACCCCGGTATCTCCCACGATTTGATCATCTTCTTCTAATAACAGACAAGAAAAATCCTTCTCCTTACCATATACAGGGGCATTATTTGAGCAATATGCCTTTGTAACTGTCTTCACAAATCTAGATTCCCTGTATAATCGACACTCCTCTCCACCAAACGTATGAATAGTCACATAAGTTAGATTCAGTTAAATGGAACCCCCAAGTTTCGTTCCCCACGACCTAGAAAAACGCATACAGAATCTTGAAGGGATGTCAGCCACTACAATATCCATTACTACACTTTTTATTGGGATTTGACTCAAATTGACCACCAGATCCTTGAGCATACCCATGCACTTCACTCTTTTGGAATCAAAGGAGTATAGGTATTTGTATGGTTTTGTTATGCACTCCCAACTGCTCCATCATAGATAACGACATTAAGCTATGAGATGCTCCTGGGTCAAACATACATTTAGGTAGTAACAAGTCATGAATCACCAAGGTGACATAGAATGGGGGAGTGGAAGGGTCTTGCTCCTCCACATGCGGTCCAAACACAACCATAGGCCTTTCTTCTTGAAGGTTGAGGCTATCTTGCAAGGGGGTAGTGTTGGGTGAACTCATAAATTGAGACACTTGAGCTTTATAACTAGATTGTTTCAATAATTCTGTCAAAGGGACAGGTATCTTGACTCTCTCCAACTATTTTTGGAGACTGAAGGCAGAGGGTTTCCTATAAATTTTAATAGACTCGACAAGTTCTTTATTCTCATTATGGATTGGATTTATCTATGGGCTAATTGCTCAGTTTTAGAGGCTCTAGAATCATTTGGAATGAGATTGGAGGATTCTTTTCTGGTTGGTGAGACAAGGTTGAGTGGTTTCTTCCCTTTGTCTATTGGCTTAGGATAACTCGGATGGAGAATTTCTTCATTCTGATTTTCCTCTTGGACCTTTTCATAGATGACATAAGATCACATTTCCTGTGTAGTTGGGCTTGCATGAAGTCAACAAACTATTTTTAATTACTATCTATCTCATCATCATCCAGTGGGGCATCCAAATCATCCCCTTCTCCATCATGTGCTTCTATTTCATCTTCTCCCTCTGAGAGAGAAGATAATTGGTTTTCCTGAACCTCTATAGTTTCTTCAACAATCTCCTTGGGATCATCTTCTAAATACAAAGGAGGATGAATATGATCATGTTGATATTTTCTCTCCCTTTGCAAGAGTTGCAAGGGCGACCTCCTATACTGGGGGTTATAATTTCTGTTAGGAGCTAGTTGATTCTGTGGAGGAGGTTTTTTGTTTTCCAACTCCATTTTTTACTAGTTTGTTAGACAAATTCCTTATCAGTTTGTTCATCTCCTCTAACTTATGTTCTTGAGTTTCCTTTACATGGACTGAAGAGTTGGCTTCTTCATTTCCTCTCCTCTTGTCACCATATTCAACTTTCCCTTTCCACTTTCTAGTGGAGGTGAAATTTGCTTCAACTTCCAAGGCAACTATGGATTTGGTCCAGAGTACGAGACTTACTTTCTCTAAGAGTAAACCCAAAAATCTGGTTCAAAGGCTCCAGCAAAACCACTTTAGTAGTAGCCTGTGGGGGTTTTAGTTCAGCAGAAGGTTATTATATAACTTATTAAATCTCCTTATAAATTCTGAGACATCTTCATTATGTTTTTTCTTCATTCCATTAAACTCTGTTAGAATATACCCATGGTACCTCTTCTCACCCCATTTATGCATGAAAAAGTTATCCATCTCCTCCCAAGTATTAATAAAAGCATTAGGTAGGATCTTGAACCATTTCCTAGCCTCTCCATCCAAATACTGAACAAAAAGTCTTAGGACTATATCTAAACGTTCCACATTCAAATTCTCAGCAAATGAACAAAAAGTTTCTATATGCTTTTGGGCTGAAATATCATCCTCTCCAGTGAATCTTGACAGGAGTTTAAGGTAGTCTTGTGGCATCCCATTTAGAGGCAATGGCAAGTTTAGTGGAGCATATCTATTGAGTAGAAAACTAGGGACAACCATGTTTTGCAATGGAGGTGGTCGAAGATTTACCACACGGCCTGGTTGAGGAGTTGTATAGATTATGGCTATATGGAGCTGAGATGGAGTGCTAGCAGTGCTTTGAGTAGGACTGTTTATGGTGATATATTTGATTTCTTCAACGTATGGGAAGGTCAAGAATATGAAATAAGGTGTACTGACAGAAGTTTCTTCAGATTTGACTCTTGATGAAAATGAACTAAACAATTGGCAACGTTCTTTTGAATATTCCAAGGTTTTGGAAGCCAATTCAAAGTAGTTTACCTCAGCCTTCTGAGAGATGGAAGTTGACACTTTAGGGAAAGAGATCATAGGGTATGAAATGCTAGGGTTCCTCTCTTTCCAAACCCTTCTGGATATGATTTTTTTAGTGTTGAATATAGGGGGAGTTTTCTACTGAGAAATGTCATAATGGTATGAGGGCTTTTAAAAGCCAGAGTGATCGAAAGAATATTTAAACAGTATAGTCTCCAAGGTGAGAGATATTCAACCCATGCCCCCTCTTGCGTGAACCTAACTAGGGGGTGTACAAGTGTCGTACCTAGAGAAAATTTTCTGATTTGATCCCTGACAACAACGCCAAAAGATGTTGTCACTACTAAAGGCAACACCCAGGTTGAGGAGAGACCAACGCCTAGGACATCTTAAAGAGTGCTTGTGAGATATGTTTTAATTGTTCACTTACACTCAACATTGAACATAATTTTAATAGAATTGATTTAAAATATATTTCAAGAGGGAGAATTAACATTTATATCACAATAGACTCATAGAAGACTTAAATATCAATCTCTGGTGGCTAACTCACAAAAGCATATAGTTCATTGGTCATTGTAGCAGGTGTAACAGAAGAATATGTAGAAGAGAAATCAAATACACAGGGCTAATCATAGGATCCCATGCATGAGACTTTAGTAAGAAACGAGAGAATGAACATTGGATGGTATTTCAGATAACGTGGAGCGCATATTAAGGATGTTATATCTCATTAGCCACATGCATCTCAGTTCCAATATTAAACACAAATGAATCCATGATTTCATAAAACTACATCCAACAACTACTATTACATGTCATCTAATAAGAAAAACACAGATAAATGGAATAAACATAGGAGAGAGTACATACTACAACCTTATGTAAGCATAATCACCAAAACTGTTTATTAATCTTCATAATAGAGCATACACTTCCCATTTCTCCATTAAAGGTTCTAGAGTCCCCTTTGAAACAAAATTCAGAACCCTTACTACTGAGTTCCTCTTCCCTTTTATAGGGATCAAGTCTAAACAAACACCCACAAAATATCTTGAATGCTACAACTGTTTGAACTACCTATCTATTTGAGCATGCAAATGGCCTAGTTGTCCTGATGATTACATAGCAAACTTGATTCTTTTCTTAAAAATGAAATATTAACAAAAACATGAAAACTTGAGGTGTCATAATTAACACAACAAAATATCTCCATTATCGATTCCTCCGATTTCCTTAGGTAGACTCAGGCTTCGTGATTTGGGTTAGTGGTGGGTTGATGATCTGGCCAATCCTCTGCCATTATATTTCTTCCACAATTATCTACAAATTCACCTGTCTTTTTCTCCCTCTAACCGCTTGGATAGTCCCTTTTTGGAGCTAGTTGTGATTTGGTGTAGTGGCGTTGAAGGTGCTTTGCAACTTAGTTGTCAAACCATTCATCCTCCATACTCTCTGCATTACAGTATCAGAGCCTTATCATACCGTAACTCTATTTAAAATAAATTTTACAAAATTGCAAAGTTCTAATGCCTTTAAACCCTTTATGCTTAGGTCCTTTTTGTTATCCACCATAGGACCTTGTACTGTGACCGACAGCTTCATACCCCACTACATTGGAGATTCCAAAGCCCTGTGTATTGTAACTTTTATTAACATGGGCTTACGATATTTCAAAATCTTGATTGGCCTTTGGCCTCTTTCACTTAGCCCCCTTATCGCATTTCCTCCAAGGGACTGAGAGTTGTGACCGATGACGTAGAATTTGAGGTGCTAAGGCTTTTAGAATCCCGTCGGGGGCCTATCGTACCCCACTACATTGGAGATTCCAAAGCCCTGTGTATTGTAACTTTTATTAACATGGGTTTACAATATTTCAAAATCCTGATTGGCCTTTGGCCCCTTTCGCTTAGCCCCCTTATCACATTTCCTCTAAGGGACTGAGAGTTGTGACTGACGATGTAGCACTTTAGGTGCTAAGGCTTTTAGAATCCCATCGGGGGCCTATCTCTTAGTGTATTTGCTCCTCATGACCAAATGCCATTCCACATCGGAGGCTCCCTATTTTGTAACTTATTAAGGTTGCAATTAGAACAGAGTTACGATGTCTCCTACCTTTGAAAAATCGACCTCTAAAATACTTTCCACATGGCGTCTTTACAACATTAGGTGCTAAGGCCTACTCTATGCCCTTGGTCCTTTAGGTCCCCATGAACAAACACCAGTCACATCAGAGCTCCCTTCATCGTAATTTTTTTAAAATTCTTTTATATTGGAGTTTCGATATCCACATCCCCCATATGGTCCATAACACTTGGGTGCTGACCCAACTCTGCACCCTTAGTTCTTTGGGTCTTCATGATGAAGTGCCACTCAATTCGGAATCCCCCTTCATCGTAACTTTTAAAAAATGTCATTTGCACAGGAGTTACAAAATGTAAATCCTCTGAAATACTGACCTTTGAGATGACCTCATGCTGATGTCATCCTCTCCACGTGGCACTGCCTTAGTGGTGACACGTGTCACATTAATTCGCCCCATTAGGCCATCCAAAATGCTGAATCTGACTGCCACATGTCTTCCGTACTGCCATGTCATGTTCACGTCATCTGCCTCATCAACTTTTCAGAGCCAATCACATCCTGTCGCGTGTCCTATTGGAGGAGAGAGAAAAGTTCCTTGGTTCTCTGGTTTTGCAACAAATTTCTTTTGTAATTCCCTTTTCCTCGCAATCTTAGCACTTTTAAAGAATTGCATTCATAAGAACTTACGAGGTTCCTAAAACCCGAAGTTCTGAACCTTCAAAATTCTGCTTGCTCCCCAATATTCTGCCTCCAAATTTTGGCTCCCGAAATTTCAACTCTCCCTTTTCATTTTGGCTCCTGAAAATTTGGCTCTCCCTTGTCATTTCAGCTCCCGAAATTTCGGCATTCCCTTTTCATTTCGGCTTCTAACTTCCAAATTCTGGCTCCCAAAATTTTGACTCTCCCTTTTCATTTCCCTTTAATAGATCTAGATAACACCTATCCTTCTCTATACCAAGGAAAAAAATAGGACCATTTGACACAAGTACAAGATGGTATGACAGGTGATAACACCTCTAATATATTCAGATTTAGTAGACAATTTGGTACATATAAGAAAGAAGAATGGAGAAATATATTTGTATGTAGACTTTAAGAATCTTAACCGAGCTTCATTAAAAGGCAATTTTCTTTTTCCTAAAATGGATCACATTTTATAGAAAGTGGTAGGTGCTCAAAGAATTTCAATGATGGATGAGTTTTTGGAATATAATCATGTTGTTATAAATAGAGAAGATAGACATAAAATGGCCTTTACCTCTCCCTAGGGTATGTTCATGTATGACCAAATGCCATTTGGATTAAATAATGCATGGACAACCTTTCAAAGAGCAATAGATTTTGATTTTTCTAAAGATAGATATATGTCTATAGTTGCTTATTTTGATGAATTGTATTTTCTAAAACCCAAGAAAACTATTTTAAGCATTTACAACAATTTTATTTAAATGTAGATGTTATGGTTTATCACTTATCTTAAAAAATATTTATTTGTTGTGATTGAATGTAAATTTCTAGGGCATAAGTGTCAAGAGGAGTTAGAATCGATTCATAATGAGTACATGTTATCTAAGTTATAAAATTCATAAGACATAAGCATGAGGTTCAATTCTTTTTAAGCAAGATTAATTTTTTTAAGAAGGTTTATTCCTATTTTTTTCAAAAATTATAAAATACATAATTAATATGTTTGAAAAAAGGAATAAGGTGAGGTGGAATGAATCAATTATATCTATTTTTTCTCAAAATAAGACGGCCCTTGGAGAGGTACTTGTTAGAAATTAATTAATGAAGTAATGAAATACATAAAATATTGGGGAAACACAAATAAAGAAACACATAAAACAAGAGAGACACAAATATACGTGGTTCACCCAATTTGGGCTACATCCACGGAGAAACAACCAGTCCTTCCTTTTATATGATCAAACAAAATGAATAGATACAACCTACAACAGATCTGTTGTAATTTCCTCTTCGCTCTCACACAACCTCCTCTCTCTCTCTCTCTCTCTCTCTCTCTCTCTCGCTTAGAATAATAATTATACACAACCACAATCCAATTCCCTCATATAAACCGAGGGTTGCATTCTAAGGCAAAAAACCCTAAATTAACATAACTTCTACTGTCATACCATCCGCCCAATGAATGGCCCAGATTGACTATGAATTACAATATTTTACAAGGCAAATTTTCATCTATTTTTAGCTTTAGGGGCGCTACCCTCGAACCCTCACTAAGGGGGGCTCATAAAAGTTGTCGTCTTCCCTCCCTGACAATGATTAAATGTGCAATGTTTTCACCCCGTTAGGAACAGGGATCCAACAGAGCTGAGACAAAAAACCTCTCAACAATCAAGAAGAATTAAGCTCCACACCCAACAACACTTGTTCTTATAAGTTGGGATTGTAAAAAATATTTTCTTATGCCCTTTTTCTTCTAAACACATGCTTGCAATATTCCTATTACACAAGAATAATGAAGGACATGAAAAAATTATCGCACTTTTTAGTAGGGCACCATTTGATGTTGATCTAAAATATAATGTAATGGAAAAATATGTTTTTTCTTTGGTTGAAGATAAAAAATCATTTTGATATTATGTTTTATAGTCTAAGGTAATTGTTGGCTATAAAAGATATTTTAGGACAACAAGGTTGTGATGGAAGAAGAGGAAAATGGATTGCAAGAATTTAGGAGTATGATTTGGAAATCAAACTAGCAAAGCTCATTAAAGGACAAGGTTTAACCAAGTTGATGGCTGAATCTAACCATAAAACCCTTGCAATCAATGGCATAGATGGGAGATTTCCTTATGGAACATCAACAATATGAAAGTCAAAGATAAATTGTTCATTGTAGGGGATTTAGTGTTAAACGAAGTAAACAAAAAGGATACCCTAGATAACATGAAAATTTTGAGAATCTTTGGGTTGGACATTTTATTGTTAAATAAGTGGAAGTTTGAAATTCCTATTCACTACAAAACTTGCAAAGGGAAAGTCCATGACCACTTGTAATGGGTGTTTCGTTTTCTTGTATATATATATATATATATATATATATAATATATTATATATAATATATATATATTTGTAATTAAAACTTTCTATTATAAAAAAAAAATGTGATTACATTGTTGTGGCAGTTGTCCATCTAAGACTTTGATAAACCATGGATTTGACAAACTCAAGAGAATCACCCAACTTGGGGATGGTCTTCAAAGTGACTTTTCTTTCCTCTCTTTCTCACAACCATGGTCCAACCTACAAGGGGCAGATCAACCAAAGTAATTTGCAGGTTATTGCTGAGTGCTGAAGGAGATTCCTTATCAGTGTCAAAAGATGTTGATTCATGAGCACACTTCAACATACTCGAAGAGACAACTTTACTTACCAACTGGCTGTTTGTAGTGGGGGACTGTGATCCCTGTTGAATCCTCATAAGGCTGATGAGAAGCAACATTATGATCCTGATCCCCCAGAATCATATCATCTTTGGCACCCCCATCCTCTTGATCAAAGATAGAAGAGGTCTCACCCTCCATAGGGGGCAAGTCACAAGGTTTCCAACTTTTAGATTTAGAATTTATGTTGTACCATTTCTTGTTGGAATTTGACAGAGGGTAGGAATTTTGTAAATGGCCAGTTTGAAGACAAACACGACACTGAAACACAACATTTTCATAATCCAGAGATTAGGTCCAATAACAATCATCGATTTTTAAATTTATTTGATCTGACAACCCTTTTCTAATGTCAATTTCCACACATATTCTTCTACATGTGTACAAATCATACTGCCCTCGAGGGATATCTATGGTAAGATAATGACCCAAGGAATTTCCTATGCCCTAAAAAACTAAAAAGTGTCGTAGATGGGTAGGAAATTAGGAATTCAAACCTAGATAGGAAGCTTGCTAATGACTATTGTAGAGGGATTGAAATCCAGAAACTAGGGGGTTATGAACAAACCAACTTTACCCCAAAACCAAGGCCCACCAGTTAGGGCTTTCTGTTAATTTTTCTAGTTCAATGAACAACCTTATGAAGAAACCCTTAGGGTAGAAGATGACCTTGCACTTCTTAGTCCAGGCCACGTGAATTCACTTATAAAGATCCATTAAATGTGGCCATAACTCGTTGAAGCGACAAATGAGACTCGACTAAGTGTAGAGTTGTAGGTATTCCTCTAGATTCGCATGCAAAATTTCAAAAAAGGGCACATCCTCGACTTTGTCCACCTAGAATGCCCTAGGTGTTGCTTGGGGCTGTTGAGAGATGGCTCTTGTCTTGAGGGCATCCTTGAAGGATAGAGGCTTTAAGGTTGAAGATGATCCACCACCCCTTGCTCTGCCATTCAAGTAAGAAACAAGAGAGATAGAGGCATCCTTCTTGATGCCATAATCTCTAAGTACCTTATCCATCTTAAGTTGAATTCCTTTGTAATGGAGACTCAATGAACCCACTAGAATTCATGTCAACTCTTTAATATTGGTTGTGAGCATGAATACACCATTAACTTCATTGACCATGATGCATAGGGATTCTCCTAACAGAGATCTAACAAATATTGGGAATTTTTGGAGATAATTATCCCTAATTCCTTCCTTGCATGACTGGTAAATTTTGTTAAACACATCGCATACTTTCTCACCTTTTCCATTCCCCTCGTAGATGTCTCGTTCAGGATTTTCAACAAACATTTTGTGGGTATCCATCCCTCCAATGCCCATGTCAGGTTTCCTCCTAACTCCCGCATAAACATCATAAATGTGGTTGTACCTCTTAACATTTGCACCATATTTGCTGGTGAAACGAGAACCCCTTTTCCCTTGGCCTTTCATTCACAGGCCTTAACTCTGTTCTTGAAATTGGGATCCTTGGACTCGCTCACAATCTTGTATATTAATTTAAAAAGATACATATTTCTAATATACTTTGTGTGCTTTTATTTTCTTGGATTGATTTTCATTTTTGTTTTGACTTTAATTGTAAATCTTTAAATCCTAAAAAATTTACTTGCTTTGTCATACTTTCATTAAATTTTGTATATAATTTTTTTTTTTTCTTTTGAAAAATTTGAATTAAGCAATATATTTTTGCAAATGAGAAATTACTACAATGAAATTGGAGAAAACTAAAGTAATTTTCTCTCAAATATTATTAGATTTGCCCAATTATAGGATTTTCTATATTTAATTTTCGAAATTTCTATTTCGAAAAGGTTAGGAGGCATTATCTATGTGTAAAATAATGCCTCCTAACCTTGTATTATTCAAATAAAGGTTAGGAGGCATTATCTACGTGTAAAATAAAGTTTCAACACTTCATGGGAAAAGTGACTGAATTGCATTACTTGAAGGTTAAATATATGATGGGGATATTATTTACTTGAGCACACTGTCATTTTCTCAACAAATAGGTAAGCATACCTATGAACTCTCAAAAGAGTTAATGTTTCCCCCATATGGTGTTATGTAAACAACATACATTTTATATTTAAAAAAATGATGATATGGAAATGGAAATACAATGCTTAATAGGGAAAAATAGACATCTCCATTGGGTCTATGGACATTCACTAGTAGTGGAGCAAGGTTTGTGGTATTGAGATGACTCCATTGAGGTTACGGATACTCATAAGTAACAAAATATCATGAATAAATGACAACCTTCTCATGTGAATTCTTTAATTAAAACCCCAATCTTTCAAAAATGCCATAAAGAGAATATATCCAATCCTTTTTATATTTAAATAGTGAAGTATAAAATCACTTAAATTCCTTCTACCTTATTTGAATAAGTGGACATCTTTAAAAATGCATATTTATATATGAAAATTTTGAATAAGGCAATGGATTAACTTAAGAGAAAAAAAAATTGTTCAATTTATTCATATTTTCCATCTAAGAATTTGAAAAACAATAACCATGTTGTATTAAAAAATCATTCCTTATTATATCACAAAAACCCATTAGATATTTTAGCTTTTTGCACATACATGAATAAGTAATTCAACATTTATGTTACACATTTACCATTGCCATTGCTATTTGTATTTGAATCTAAAAAGAGGAAAGAAAATCAACATAATTTCACCAAACTACTTTTTATTTATAACAAAAGATGAGTGCATAATGAAAAGGTGGTAGGATTGCAAGATGTGTACATAACAAAAAAAGGTGACAGGATTATAAGATGTTGTAACTATAAGAAGAAAAATGCAAGTGCTAGAAGGTTAACTAAATCAAGATCTCTTCTCTATTGCTAAATTTAAGAGGAATAATTACTCTTATCCCTTTGCATAGATTACAAAAAGCTCTTACCTTCACTTTTCCACTCTAAGTTGATGAAAGGCTTGACATAATGGTTGGGTGTTCAAATTAGTTTTCAACTCTTGCACAAAACTAAAGTTGCCATCTTTCTCCTATAGAAAAGAAGGAAAAGTCAAATTATATTTAAAAGTGGCAAATGGATAATGCTCAAAAAGTTTGAGCATGGTCTTTACCTCATGCAAAAATCTCCATAGTAAGTTGTGAAAACTCCATCACCTTAAGTAACTATATTGAACTCTAAATCTCTTGTGCACGAAAACTAACCAAATCATTTACGTATATAAGGATTATTACCTTTGCCCCTAGTTTTAGGTGGGCTTGCTCTATTGTTTATGCCCACAATTAGTGAATAATTTGTTCACTCTAGGAAATAAGTTAGATTGACTTCTTGGTTTTCTTCAGTTCCTGCTAGGTTAAGATATGATAGTTAGCCCTTACCAAAAGCATTTCTTTTCCCATGTGAAGAAAGCTGCAATGAAAAATGTGACTACAAATATCCCTCTCTTTCCAATATATGGGATTGCATGATTCTAGATTTGGAGTTATTCATTTCTTTCCATTCCAATGAGTTGCAACTAAAAATGTGTCTACCGAGAACTTTGTGTTTCCAATAAACAACACTGTATGATTTAAAATTCGGATTTATTCATTTTTCATAGTGCCAATGAGATTTCAACAAAAAATATAACCATTGATAACCTTGTGTTTTGAATAAATAAAATTGCAAACTTTTAAATTCGGAATTATTCAAACATTCGAAGCTCCTCGATGCTAATCAATGAATAATTTAAAAATGTTGATAACCAAATAAATCTCTATTCATGATAAACCCAAATACTAATATAAACCACTCTAATATTTTTCATTTTATTTAAAAATCTTTCTCTATAATGAAATAAAATATTTTTTCAACAATAATTTAAAATCCCATAATTAGAAAATAACATATTAAATTCCTTTCAAATTTGGATTATGCTATTGGTTTTTTTTTCCTAACATAAATTGAATTTTTTTTATTTATATAAAAAGTTTGTGGCTAATGCCCATAGAGAGGTTACATAGTTGCATATCGGTGTAGAACCAAGGAGCAAAAAAGACTTACATTTTGATTTCCTTGAGAAGAAGCCAAAATTCCAAGGTTTACAAAAATTCACCATTACATAAGATGCAATCTCTATATTCAAACAATGCATAAACACGAAACTATTTGCTAATATAAGAGGAAACTTTATCGGTTGGAGTTTGACTTTTCAGAGCACACAAGGCAAAAGCTTCTTCACTAGGGCCTAAGAGTAGAAAGTCAGACGCTCAACAAGACATATCCACTAGAACCAGAATTATGCTCCACCACTGTTAACCTCTTCCCCATTGAAGCCAATTCATCACCCAACCACTTAATGTCCGTGTCATGTTGCTACAAAGAACTACAAGTGGCTTCTAGTTCCTGGAAATCCAAGACGAGCCTATCTCTACCCAACCCAACAAGATTACACAGAGTCCTCATATTGATTGTGACCCATTGAAATATCCCACCATTACAACGTGTGACAAGACAAAGGGAATTATTTCCATAAGTGGCAAAGTAAATGTCCATGATGATAAGAAGTGTATACAAGCAACAAGCTCTGTCAACCTTGCATGAGATTATACTCTACACTGTACTTGCCTCAATTCACATTGACAAGATACCTGTTGGAGTTTGAGTCTTAGGGATTTGGATGAGTGATGAATTGCCTATTGATTAATAACAACCCTTTTGTCGTGGCTTGAGAATCCACTAATTTATTGTTTTACTGTCGGACATTGAAAATCTCAAGCACATAAAAAAATTTTCCCCACGATATTTTTTTATTCTAATAAGGATGGCTTCCAATGTGAAATCTTTGGCCTTAGATCCTATTTTCTTATGTCTTGAATGATAAACTAGTAATCTAGAATAAAGAAATGCCTAGAATGATAAGAGAATACTAAAATTATATCTTGTAAACATGCATATACCTCAACTAAATTATTAGTAAAAACTCTTAATTGTCATGCATAGTGTACAATAATTATTCATTCTTTAAGACTTGAGACTATCCCTAACACACATGCCTCCCTTTTAAAAAGAAAAAAACATAATAGTGGGATTTTGATTCACTCATGTATGAAAGATATGTTATTTGTCTTCATCCTATGATGTAAATTGACAAAGCACATGAAAATGGAAGTAATAGTCTACTCATATGGACTAACCATATTCATCTACGCTACGGAAAAGGTTGTGCATTAATGCATGTCTCTCATAAAATCCCTATCGAAGTCTGAATCCCATTGATCAACATCCACATCCAGGGCAAGTAAGGGTAGGCAAAGTGGTTAGGACGGGACATTAAATCCTTTCACACTTGAGTTTGATTTGTGGAAATGATGAGGCTAGAGAAATAGGTGGCCGAGGGAGTTTACTCCATTTGTAGTTAGTTCGTGTCAATATTCTTGTCAAGTCATGTATTTCTGGTATATTTCACAGACAACTAGATATACTCTCAGTGTTATAGTGGCAAGAGGAAATAATGTTTTATGCAATATTCTTATCAAGTCATGTATTTCTGGCATATTTCGCAGACAACTAGATATACTCTTAGTGTTATAATGGCAAGAGGGAATAATGTTTGATGCTAAACATGGCGCAAATTACTACAACAAGTTACCAACTATAATTTAAAAAAAAACACGTCCTTATGTTATAGTGACAAGACTTATGTTATAGTGACGGGAGAAAGAAAGTTTAATGCTAAACCTGGCCCAGATTACTCCAATAAATTACCAACTATAATTTAAAAAAAAACGCAAGTTACGGACGATAGTTTAAAAAAACAAACCTCCTCTTTTTAGCCTCCATCTTTTCATCTAGGTTCCCATTGGCTTCCATGCTTTCACCTCATGTCTGGTTAGATATCAAAATCTTTCATTCTTTCTATTCGTTTCTGCAAACCGCGGGGATGATCATGTTGTTAATCATGAGAAGAATTGTATGTTTACACTTACATTGCTGTAACTACAATCCTCATCTTCGCCATTTCTCAAGTTTCTTTGCAACAACGGTGAACAGCCCCATCTCAATTTCTCCAGCTGTCCCGACACCCTTCCCACCCACAGATGACGATGACGATGTAATACTAATGAAAAATCTCTGCACACTATTGAGGGAAAAACCCAATTTGGATTCTCTGAAGAAGCTCGCCAACAGATTGACTGCCGATCATGTCATACAAGTACTTCTCAGAAGCCAGATGGAAGCTGGTTATTTGCTGGAATTCTTCACTTGGGTCGGCCAACAAAAGGGATTCAGACATACTGTTCATTCCTATTGTACCATGATTCACATTCTCTGCCTGGCCAGGATGTTCCCTCAAGCACATTCCCTGCTTGAAGTCATAGTCTCAAGGAAGGGCTGCGACTCAGCTTCTTCTGTATTTCAGGTATTGTTACGATCGTCTGGCGAATATAAGGATCAGCTGTATAAGTAAACAGCAGGTCTTCCTCTTTCCAATATGATTGTATAAAGTAAATATTAGGTTTGTATCTTGCCAATAGAAGGGATGACCTGTACACCTAAATAATATTTAGGCCTGGAATTAATAAAGAATATTATTATAAACGAAAGAGTATCATACTCTGTTCACAGTTATAGATGATTCGCAGTTTTAGGGGATACCTTGATATTATCACTTTCGGACATATTCTTTTGTCTCTTAGGAGCTTTTCGATTGATTATTATTATTATTGTACTTACAGGCCATGCTCCCCCTGCAATATTTGGAACATTTGTGATTTATGGTGCGCTTTTCTGTGATTTGTGTCATTACAGGTACTTATGGACACATGGGTTGCTCATAAAAATTCACCCCCTGCAGTTTACAATATGTTAATGAACACTTACATACAGGCTGAGATGGTCCCAGATGCCATTCAATGTTTTAGGCTCATGAGAAAGCACAATTGTTTAATTTCCTTGCAGTCCTGCAATGCCCTTATTAAGAGTTTGCTTAAATCAAATTTCACGAGTGGTGCTTGGGAATTCTATACAGAGATGCTAGATAACGATGTCCCTCCTACTGTCTACACTTTTAATATGATTATCCATTCTCTTTGTAAGGAGGGCAAGGTAAACGAAGCATGTAGATTGTATGATGAAATTGGAAAGAGGGGCCTTTTACCTAGTGTTGTAACTTTCAATACTCTTATCAATGGGCATTGTAAGAAGGGTAATGTGGGTGATGCTTTTGATCTTTTGTGTGTGATGCGAGAACATAAAATTAGGCCTGACATTATGACCTACAGTGCCTTGATCAATGGGCTTTGCAAGGAAGGCAGATTGGAGGAAGCAAGCAAGCTGTTTGAGGAAATGAAGGGATTGGGTTTGGTTCCAGATGGTGTCATTTTTACAACCTTGATCGATGGGCACTGCAAGAGAGGCAGCATTGAGGACGCCTTGAAGCTATACGATGAAATGCTGAAACGAAAAATAAAGCTGGATGTCGCTGCATACAATGCCCTCATCTATGGACTTTGTCGGTTTGGTGAGCTAAAGGAAGCCAAAAGATTCCTTTATGAAATGAGGAGAGGAGGCTTGGAGCCTGACCAGGTCACTTATACCATCTTAATTGATGGTTTCTGTAAGGAAGGGAATTTGCAAAAGGCATTTGAGTTGCAAAGTGAGATGGTTATGAAAGGTATCAAGCTCGATAAGATCACTTACACTGCTCTGATAACAGGTCTTACCAGGCAAGGGAGAGTGGGGGATGCAGATAGTACATTGCACGAGATGTTGAAAGCGGGTTTGGTGCCTGATGATGCGACCTACACAATGGTTATTCATGGGCATTGTGGAAACGGTGATTTAGAAATGGCTTTTAGGTTGTTCAATGAGATACATCATTGGGGTTCGGCACCTAGCGTGATCACTTACAATGCACTTATCAATGGACTTTGCAAGAAAGGGCAGATGCGTAAGGCAAACATGCTCCTTAAGACAATGATTGAAAGGGGGATAGTGCCTGATGATATTACTTATAACACCCTAATTCATGGACATGGTAAGAATGAGAATTCGGAACTGTTTCAGAAGCTACGTGATGAGACTGGTCTGGTTTCAGACATTGCTGCTTATACATCACTCATGAATGACTTGGCAAGGAAACCTGGATCTAAAAGGAAATGATTATTTTTGTGGAGGGCTAGAGAGGAGCATGTCTTTGGATAGGCAAACTGGATCATGCTACAGTCAACTGAAGCAGTTAGCAGATCTAGAAAGGATTATGGTCTGTGTTCTTGATATACAAGAGAGAAAGAATTCAGTATGAGGTTCTGATCAAGACAATCTATGCTGTTTAAAGTTATGTAGAATATACTGCACGGTGCTTGCTGATCATTACTCTTTCAAGCCAGCAAGTATAAGGTAACACATCATGCACTCTATTTATTACTGATCACTCTTATTTATGACCCTTTGTAGTATGTGCCTTTATCACAATGCCGAAGTTTAAGAAAGTATGTTACATGAGTTGGTATTATGCGAGCTCCAAAATATCACATCTTTGCTGTATAAGGTTGTTAATTGCTGAAAATATTTCTGAATAAAGATTTCCCGAAATCTCTGCTAAGTCATGAGATAAATAATATTAATCATGATGCTGAAACTATGTTCGGAAACTGGCACGAAGAGTCAGCCAAACCAGATGAGTCAACTGTAATCTGTCAGCCATAATAACAGATACAATATTGGATGATCCAATCAAATGGTAGTATGTGCCTTTATCGCAATGCAAAAGTTTAAGAAAGTCTGTTATATGAGTTGGTATTATGTGAGCTCCAAAATATCACATCTTTGCTGTATAAGGTTGTTAATTGCGGAAAATATTTCCGAATAAAGATTACCGAAATCTCTGCTAAGTAATGAGAGAAATAATACTAATCATGATGCTGAAACTATGTTGGGAAACTGGCAGGAAGGGTCAACCGAACCAGATGAGTCAACTGTAATCTGTCAGCCATAATAACAGAAAATATTGGATGATCCAATCAAATGGCACATATAAAATTGAGATAAGTTGCCCACAATAGTCTATCAAGTTTAAGAAAGCAAGCTTTATCTTTATAGCTATTAGCAAATAACATAGTCCTGACTGGCAACAACTATTACAAACTTGGGGAGCTGACTTCAACATCAGTCCCAGAGTCATCAAGCCAACTGCAACAAAGATACAAAGTTGGATGAATTAAACAAACCACAGATATAGCATGCTGCAACGCAACTAGTTTGAGACAAAGCATATTCATATGATAGGAGTTGGCCAACCATAGTAACAATACTACTGGCTTATGGGAGTACAAGATGCATCAAGATATTGGAGAAGACATTAGTACAATAGGGTTGGATGAACAAGCAGTATCCATAGCAGTATTCATAGTTGCAGAGGCAACAGGTTCTGTAGAGTAGCAAGGAAGAAAGTCACATATTAGGGTACAGTGAAGCACACTAGAGAAATTCACGAGATGAATAGATCCTCTAGGAAACAACCATGGTAGGTAGTAGTAGTAAAATGGTTTGGGCAGGATGAAAGTGGGGTTCATCCATAGAAAATTTGAGTGAGAAAATAGTTGCCTTTTGGCTAAAGTTTAAACTGAGTTAACATATTTATTGATTATACTTCTAAATTTGTTGATCAAACAATGAAAGTTGTAGATCATGAATTGGAGTTCACCTTTTTAACTATAATGAAATAGGCTTGAGGAGAATAGGTTGATATTTCATCTACTAAATGAATCAATATGTTAACAAACTATGCTTAACGATGCTCAAGAAAATATTTTAATTACGGACAGGAAAAATTCTAATCAACACATCCTTGTACTATAATTTGGTCAATGTTTTTAAAGATTCACTTTCATTCTATGGACCTGTTACTGCTCAAACTAGCAGGGGTTCTAGGCGGGGATCCCATGGAGCAACTACTAGGTCAAGGGCAACAATGGAGCGATAGCCCACTGTCACCTCAGCGAAGGTTCCCTACTCTTTATAGACTTTCACTGATGGGAGGAGACCTGGTATGAGAGGAATCACGATAATGGATATGTCAACGAAATGATGAAAGGTGATTCCCAAGGCCTATTCACAAGAGAGACTTAATTGTATAGCTTGCTTGCTTTGGAAGCAAGGTGATGGGCTCTCTAGGAAGGGCCAAGAAGATCCTTAGGGCTAGGTTTTGAGAGTATGCTTTGTCAAGACGGTTCCTAGACCTAGAGATCTTTATGGAGACTTGGCTTTTATGTCATCTTTGTGAAATTGGTGCTAATAGGTTGTGGGACCACACGAGGCCAAGCGGACCCAAAACTAGGTCAAGGGTATGGAGTTGATCAATCAAGGAGGGGCGTGGCCTAATTGTGGAAGAGAAGGGGATCAATGAACAAATGTTCTTGAAATAAAGTGCAATGATCCAAATGAGGTCACTAGCCAAGGGAAACCTAGGGCAAGAGATGATCCTTGGGCTAGGGCTTGCAATATCTAGAGATCCCACCATCAGAATTTCGTGAAATTTGGAGGGCCTCTAGAGGACACACTAACGCAGTTGTGGGCAAGAGATCAAATTCTTTTGATGGCGAAATCGTGAGAAAAGTGATGCCCTAGGTGACCTATGGAGGATAGGCCTAGGACAAGAGGGGAAGGTGAGAAAAATAAGCTTTGAAAGTGATCACCTATGGAGGATTAGTGCCTTGTCCTTTGGGAGAGATGGAGTCAAGGAGAACTTATGGTTTGGAAAGATTTCACTGAATCAAGGAGGCCTTAAAACAATTTCGCATGGCATTTGGGCATGAGAACAAGTGCTTCAAGGACTTCATACTTTGATTTGCAATAATTGATGACTTATCGAGATGTATTTATCACAAATTATCTCTAGGAGCATTCACCCATTCATACATGGCCCATGACATGATGCAACGCTATAAAAGATCACATTTTCCACTAGTTTGTATAGAAAAGCAATAGATTTCAGACTTGTACATCGAAAATCCCAACAACATTCATGTGACAAAGTAAATAATAAGAATAAGCATGAAAATATCACTTACATGTACAAAAGAGTATATCCAATTATCAAACTATGCCAATAATGAAGCTCCAATACAAGAGAGAGATATCCAAACATCAAAATTCATCAACAACATCCAAACTCGTCCTCCAAATGGGATAGCGAAAATCTCACAAGAGCAAATAATCCAATCCAAGTGATGATCAATGAGAGAGAATGCCTCTCTTCTATTTATACAATCCTCTAAGAGATTCGAATAACCTAATTTGGACTAATAATGCCCTTAGAATAAAATAATGTGCATAATAACAATACTTTTTGGTGACAAGCCCACCAAAATAGCTCAATAACATAAGAATAAGTCTCTCAAGAGGGAAGAATGATCAATATAGTGATTCGTTGGCCCTTTGAGGAGACCTAAAGAAGTCCAAGGGGTGCCATGATGTAGAACTAGACTCCAAACATAGTGGACAAAGGGTTGGCCCCTTGTTTTATAGGCAACAGCATATGGTGCTCCCAAGTGGGGTGTGGGGGCAAAAGGACATCTTCATGGGTCTCCAAGTGGATCGAAAATGCCTGTAGACCATCTGTAAGGGCTAGGATGATGATGTAATCCCTCCATCTGCAACGGGAGACATCCTTTAGACCTTGGAACATCTGCCAAGTGTGGAGCCGGCTGGGCATGGTGAACTAGGTGCATCATCCTCATCCAAAAGGTGGAACACGAGCAATCAATGAGAGGTACTAGGGATCCATGAAGTACTCTCCGCTATGGTGGAGGCCCATGGCTCTCAACGCTCACCCTACAAATGCCAATGTGGCCCTTTGGAGGGCTAGGACCCCATATAGGGAGACCAAGCCCCAAATGGAGACCCACCTACAATCCTGCATAAGATCCAATGCGCCCCCTTGCCCTCCAATACAACAAATCATTAGAATAATTAAGTAAAAGAGCTTACAAGTCATGGGATCAATGGGGCAATTCATGGTTGCATGCCCTTCCATAGTGGGATTTGGCATGTACAAGTGTCTCCAAGCTCAATAGGGGGGTTAATCAAGGACCACATTTAGGTGGTTTCAACCTTTAAAGGGGGTGACTTGTCCATGGTACATCCCTAAAGTGGTAGGTGACAAATGATATAATAATGGAATGGAGTGGGGTTAAAGGGAGTCATCTAGACGACATGTCATGGTACATGGGTAGCTAAAATAGGGGAAGCACACTCCTGGGTATGTGAGTGTAGGAGGTAGCAAATCATAGTACATGAGTTACCTGGGCCTTTGTTTTTCCACCCTTCTTGATATGCCTTTGCCTTTAATTCATTTTTCTTCATAATTGCTCAGGGCTCTAGGGGATGAGAGCATGATGTGTAGTATATAGTGGTGGATACCTCCTTAAGGTGGGGCGGTTCATCGCCCACTAGGGGTTGGGACAATCATGGGTTCCTTACTGATGGAAGGGGCTCATCTAGGGCCCATAGGAACCAGGGTGATGGCCATGGATAAGGGGTAGAGCTCATGTTTGGCTTTTGCCTACGCGCTAAATTTGTATGTCCTGACCATCTTTTGCATCTCGTGGTACATTTCCTATTGAGAGTGGCCAAATTATGTTTTTTCTTTTCTTTTTAATTGTATCAACCTCCAGGTCTTCATTCTAGGCCCGACCCAAGGTGTGGAAAAGGGCGGGGGGGGGGGACTAACTATATGTAGACCTAGTGGACACATGTGGATCTGGATCGGAAAAGAGATGAATGGGACTAAAATTAGTGGAAGAGGAGTGATGTAGGTGGTATTGGGAAGTGGGACCATGCAACCAAAATCGAGATTTCCCATGTAGTGCCAACCCTAAAGCTAATGGCCAATAAAGGAGACCCCACAGGACTAGGATACAAGGGTAACCACAAAATCGGGTAATGGAGACAAGAATACAGACCTAACCCACTTTTTCCGCGGAATCCCCCCACCAATCCATGTCCAAAAATGGCCATGAAAAAGAAAATTACTCAACTATACCAATTAAAGGCCATACCTTTGGGGTCGGGGGGCCCACCTTCAAACTTACAATCATGACAAGTGGTCGAGGGACCACATGGCTGGCTCAAGTGGCAGAGACAATGGCACATTGAGCTATCTGGTGGTTGCACGGGGCTGCTGGCTGTCGGTTGAGGACCATCTAGGAGAAATTTTTTCTTCTATATACACTACCCACAGGTGGTGGGTAACATTTGGCTTCAACTAGGACATGATCTCTCAAGAAGTGTGCGAAGCATTCGAACAGGAGGTCATGAGAACATCGACAATCTCTTGGTACCATAGACTTGTTACCAGAGACAATGGCACATTGAGCTATCTGGTGGTTGCACGGGGCTGCTGGCTGTCGGTTGAGGACCATCTAGGAGAATTTTTTTCTTCTATATACACTACCCACAGGTGGTGGGTAACAATTGGCTCCAACTAGGACATGATCTCTCAAGAAGTGTGCGAAGCTATTCGAACAGGAGGTCATGAGAACATCGACAATCTCTTGGTACCGTAGACTTGTTACCTGCACAAATCAAAGACCAAGCACACGGGGCAACATGTTTTCGTGGTGTCTTATGATCATCCATGCTTAGAATTAGGTCGTAAAAATCAACAAGAAAGTAAAAATATGCAAATTTAATCTAAATGTAGCTAATCTATCACGAGAATACCATATGATGTTAGTTCTAATGAGAAAAATCAACATGCAATGCATCATACGCTAACATGCATGTTACATCACCAAAATTCTAAGTATAATCATAGACCCAATGCAACCAACATATCATCTAGTCAATATCAAAACAATTGCCCTTTTGCTCACTCATGCAATGGATCCAAAGGCAAGGGTAGGAATGGCAATATGGAAGGTCATAAGGGCGGGAGGCAGGAAAATGAATTGAGCAGGCATGGAGTATCACGAGGAAAGAGGGAGCCAACGGATGCAATCTATTCTACAACATCCTTTCTTCTAACCAAAGGATAGAGATATCAACAATTAAGCTCATAAATCTCCGATGGATAACAACCTCAGGCACATCATCCCCACCATGGTCCCCATCATTAATATCATGCTTTATGACCACCGTAGGGTCATGAAAGGGAGGAAAGGGAGACCGATGACAAGGAGAGACACAACATGCAGGTTGCTCATGATAATCATATTCACAATTTTGCGGGTATGAAGGGTGTTGACCACTGGAGTGGCACCTGATGACTATATGAAGACTCCATGCCCAAGGATGATCCAGAGGACACTTGTACCATCAGATATCATTAGTCAACAGAGTTTTTTTAACTCTACTTCTATTTTCACATCATCTTTCTTGTACCCAGATTCCACACTCTGTAGGGAATTGTAATAAGTGATACTAGTAATGATGAGTTTTGAGTCTGTAACGGGCCTAGGATGTTGGGACTCGATCAACAAACAAGTAAACCTTGGAGTGTTTTTTTATGTGTGGTCAATTATCCCTTCTTTTTCAGAGGTGGATAATTTTTTGGGTTTTTTCACTCACTTTTTACCCCAAAGCCGGGGTGACAGTTTGAAGGTTGAGCTCATAACACATCTTCGTGTCTAGAGTTGATGTATATTACCATAGTAGATCACACAAAAAAATTTGTGGAATTTTGTTAGGTCTAGGTAGTCATTTTTTAATTTTGTAGATTTTCCGCACTGCGAAAATTGCAATAAAAATTGTATTTGTAATATAATAAGTGATGTCTAGAGAAGTTGTATGGGGTGTGAGTAATGAAATTTGCACCTCTCACTCTCAACTTTCTACTATGACACACTTTGAGGGGTTAAAAATGTGTTATGAACCCTCAAAACCCACTTTTCCTAAGTTTAGTGGGAAATCTGGCAATTAATTAAGCCAGAAATTAAATAAATGGAGAAAAATAAATATCCACACATGCTAAATGTTGTGGAAATGAGATGGAAAATTATGGAGGAGTTAAAATGAAGTCCCAAAGTGACGTGGACTCCTAAAATCAAGGAAAGGACACATGCTCAAATAAAATCGAATTTCTGGCATTAAATGAGAAAATCAAAGAAAGGACATGTGCTCAAATAAAATCAAATTTCTGGCATTAAATGAGAAAGTTGCTTACTTGGAAATTCGAATTTGTGAAGTTAATGCACATTTGGGAGGATTTGGGAGAATATTTGGTGGAGATTTTTGTGGGAAATTGTCCCCACATGGGTTACCACCCATATACACTTGGGATTCCATCATAAAATTCGAATTTGACACATAAGAGAAGAAGAAAATGATGTCCACTTGCCACAATTCGATTTTTACACTTGGCATTGGAGCTCCATTCAACAAATTCGAATTTCTCTTTGGGATTGTCACCTTATGCCACTTGTTTAATTACTTCTACATTGGGATTGACTCCCATAGTTTTATATAATAGAGCTTTGAGCTCTCATTTGATCATATTGTTACTAGTTATTGTGCTTGCAGAAGCCCAACTGCCTTGTACACTTTCAGAAATATCGATAAAGACTTTGGGGTTTCATTCATGAGGTGTTCCTCCTTTGGGAGTGTGATGAATTATTGATCATTGGTATAATTCATTTTACTCATGCTTTGATCTAATTTGTCTCCATATGCTCTTGTAGATTTGTTAATGTAGAGCTATCTTGCATTGACATTTGATTTAGAAGTATTCTCTAGGTATAGAATGCTCTAGTTGGTTTTAAATAAATTGCTAGAGTTTCTTATCATTGTTTATTGCTAAATCTATATGGAACTAATTCTTGATTGAAGTTTTGTAGAGGGAACATCTTGTTGGGATCATAGAATCAAGCGTGAGGGGAAGTCTTAGGAGAGACCAACCCACTCTTGATACATTCTTAAATGAGCTCTCATTTGTTCTTTGAACCTTCATAGTCTTATCTTACAAAGTGGTTTTGGCACATAACTTGTACACAAGCCGAGCACTTCTAAATTTAAATATATTTAAAAAAACATTGTACTTCATTTCTTTCATTTGCTATCTAAGAGTTTGAAGATGGCTAAGCAAAGATGAGAGTTTATTCTCACTCTTTAGCTTAGCCTTTTGTAAATTATAATTGTATATATATACATTTTATCTTGTTGATTTTTTCACTAATACTTAACTTATTTTACAGTCATTGCTTGGATTGTTCGCTAACTCTTGTGTGGCAGATTTTGAAGAGCAACCTCCTGCAACATCTAATAAGTGTTTGCAGGACCTTTGGCAAGTGTTGGGGATTTGATTTCCAAGGATGTTGTGAGCCCTTTTGAGACTTATTTTGGCCAAGTCGAGTTCACTAGAGGGCTGCCCATTTTCCTCTCTAAGTTGTGGGCATTTGGAGGAAACTCACACCTTGTTTTCCTTGCATAAGTTTTGTGAAATCTTGTCATTACTTTCTCAAGAAAGAAGGTCTAGTGTCCAAGTTTCAAGCAATTATTGTGAAGACTCTCCTTGAAGTTTAGTTGAGGACTTTCAAGGGCCCTCTTCTCATTGTAATATTAATAAAGATCTAATTTGCTTGTGGGAGCTTGAGATTTCTCCCATGGTATCCTATTTCCCTATTTAGAGGGAGACTTCTCTTGGGTGGATTGACATTTGCATGGTTTAAGCTTTCATACTTCATGCATTTACATGCATGCTTTAACTGGGAATTAACACAACTTCACTATCACATTTCATTAAGTTAAAGTTTGTTACAATTTCATTTGAGCTTTGCATTCTCTATTTCATTGTTGCTTGAAGCTACAAGCTTACACTTTTACTTTGGGCAATTCATCCTTTACATGCAAGCATTTTATATTCCTAACAAACTTTGATTCGTTTCCATTTACCTTGGTAAATTGTTTCATGAACACTTGAATACATGCTTCATTTTCATGCTACATTGTTATCTTGAATATTGGAGCAATTTATTGTCATTGTCTATTTGAAACAAATTTTACTTTCAAGCAAATTACTTGTAGCATCTTAATTCATTGATGAGACACATGCAACACTTGTAAGCTAATTGCCGACGGGGCTTTGGATTGATGGTGAATGGGTGCGCTGTTAAGGCACTCCTTGCGATAGGTCACTGGTTCAAATCCCCCGTGGGTACTTAGGTTAGTCTTAACGTAGAAAAAAAAAACACTTGTAAGCTAATTTTATTCCTCCAATTGAAGTTATAATTGCAACTTATGTTGAACACTTTCATTTCAAGCATTGCAAATCAATCTCTTTGAAGCATTTGCATGTAGCATTATTTTAATTTGTGGAATTAACACAATTTGCATTTCATCTAGGCATTTTAATATAGGAAGGCCTCAAGCTTCATTAAAATTTTACCTCCAACATAAGTTGGTTGAAGTAGACATCTTAGGGATTCTCTACTCCTCTATTGACTCCTCACTGTGAGCTCCATATCTTTGGGTGAGGGTGAGGTCGGAGGATTGAAGAGTTAAATTGTAATCTTGTTGTAGAGATAATTAATAAAATTAACCAAGAGCACTTTCCATTACATTTACTTTACTTGTCTCTTGATGGTTTGAGTTTTCATATGCAAAGTCTATTCCAAAAGCAAGTATTGTAATCCTTTCAAACAAGTGTTTTCTTTTCATGCTTCAAGTCTAATTGCATATTGATGTCTTGGTTGAGCACTTCCTTTCTTTTACATTTCCAAATTAATTACTAATTTTTGGGATTTGGCAAGATATGATTCACATGTTTTGATTTATAAAGAGTATTATCTCAAAAACATTTTGTATCTTACATATCTTGTGCTAACAATTTTTGTTTACATTTTAGGGTTACTTTGCTTTCTCCTTTGGGAGCATTTCATTTTACTTGGAGCAAATATATCTTTAAATTGTTGATCGAATTCCTTATAAGGCACTGGTTTTATTTTTTTTGTCAAATTAATTATTGGCATTGTTATTTCAAGTTGCTTATTTCATATTTGCTCATAAATCCTTAAAAGTAATCCATTTTCACTATAACACTCTCCTAGAAACTCATATATTTTAACTTAACTTTTCATTAGGGATCACGCCCCTTAGTTAACCTAGGAGATAGCTCAAACAAAGAGAGTCGAGATTAGTGTGACAACCACTTCTCTGAGTTCCCTGCCACCAACCACACCTTGTGGGGTTGAAGGCATTTCTCACTAACTTGTAGGTATGTGTAGGCGGCAAGGTCAACAAGGGGGAAGGAGGGGTACATCTAATGGGTAGTTCTTCCTCAACATCATACCTAGGAGAGGAAAAGGGATCATCAATGATGGTGATAATGTGAGAATGGGCAAGGTGCGGGTTGGGGAAGGTATGGGAGAACAAGGCCTTCGTCAGTGTCATCATCAGTGTCATAAATGGGGCCTGCTACTTCCAATAAACCTTCTTCGTGCGAGGGAAAACCACAGTCTTCTCTTTCGATGATGTGAGTAGGGATATCATCATGAATAATGTCCTAGAGAAAAGGAGAATCAATTTCAACCTCATTTTTTGTGTCAGTATCATAAATAGGATCACCGTCAAAATGATGGCTACCCGCATCCCATTTTCCCTCATTAATGCACAAGAAATGAGAAATGTCATCCTCAAAGGAAGCTACAATACTCATATATTAAAACCTTCTTTCTTGAATGTAAGCCTCCATTTCATTGTGTTCATCATTATGGTCTTCAACAGGGTTCTCACTCATGCCATGCACGTTCTCAATCCTTAAATTTGCATCCTGAAGGTCCTCATCACTATTTCCTTTAGATTGATTCCATTCTTCCATATGTTCCTCACCTTCATGATGATCCTTCACATTTGAACTTTCTTCAATATCACCTTGATCATCCATTTGATTACCTTTCGTGAGGCTTTGTGACTGATAATAATATTTGTCATTGATTAGGTCAGTCAGAATATTAAAAACACAGGTGAGGCCAGCAAAGTCAAGGAGACGACTAGGATCCTTCCTCATAGGCACACATCATTATGTAGAGTTGCTTCTGTGTTGACCCATGAAACCTGAGCATGAATTTTTTATCCATGTTTTCCAATAAATCTTCATAAAGCTCAGCGTATTTTTCCACATCCTTTTGCAGTTCTTGAAGGTCTTGATCATTGAGTTTTGCAAATGTAGGACCAAGCTTAATCTCTTTTTGACATAGTCCATTTTTCATGATTTTTCATACTAAGATTAAAATTGGAGTCGTCGGGGTGAATTAGAATGCCTTGATAGATGCTTGCTTCACCCTACAAGCATTAACTTTGAAGTTCAATGAAGAACTAGGGCTTCGTTCTTCCATTGGAGTCGTCAATAATGATATGTCAATATGTCATATGGGGAACAAAACACATGTCTCGTGTCACTGGCAATGATGCCAAAATGTTACCGTTCAAACTAGCAGGGGTCCTAGGAGGGGATCCTATGGAGCAACTACTAGGTCAAGGGAAACAATGGAGCGATAGCCCACTGTCACCTCAGCTAAGGCTCCTTGCTCTTAACAAACTTTCATTGATGGGAGGAGACCCGGTATGAGAGAAATCATGATAAAGGATATGTCAATGAAATGATGAAAGGTGATACCTAAGGCCTATTCACAAGAGAGACTCAATTGTATAGCTTGCTTGCTTTGGAAGGAAGGTGATGGGCTCTTTAGGAAGGGCCAAGAAGATCCTTAGGGCTAGGCTTTGGGAGTATGCTTTGTCAAGACGATTCCTAGACTTAAAGATCTTTATGGAGACTTGGCTTTTATGTGATCTTTGTGAAATTGGCGTTAATAGGTTGTGGGACCACATGGGGCCAAACAGACCCAAAACTAGGTCAAGGGTATGGAGTTGATCAATCAAGAAGGGGCTTGACATAATTGTGGAAGAGAAGAGGATCAATGAACAAATCTTCTTGAAATAAAGTGTAATGATCCAAATGAGGTCACTAGCCAAGGGAAACTTAGGCCAAGAGACGATCCCTGAGCTAGGGTTTGCAATATCTAGAGATCCCACCATCAGAATTTCATGAAATTTGGAGGGTCTCTAGAGGACACACCAGCGCAGTTTTGGGCAAGAGATCGAATTCTTTTGATGGCTAAACCATGAGAAAAGTGATGCCCTAGGTAACCTATGGAGGCCAGGCCTAAGAAAAGAGGGGAAGGTGAGAAAAATAAGCTTTGAAAGTGATCACCTATGGAGGATTAGTGCCTTTTCCTTTGGAAGAGATGGAGTCAAGGAGAATTTATGGTTTGGAAAGAGTTCATCCAATCAAGGAGGCCTTAAAACAACTTCACATGGCATTAGGGCATGAGAGCAGCGACTTCAAGGTCTTTATACTTCAATTTGCAATAATTGATGACTTATCAGGATGTATTTATCACAAATTATCTCTAGGAACATTCACCCATTCATACATGGCCCATGACATTATGCAACGCTATAAAAGATCACAATTTCCACTAATTCGTATAGAAAAGCTGTAGATTTCAGACTTGTGTAGCAAAAATCCTAGCAACATTCATGTGACAAAGTAAATAACAAGAATAAGCATGAAAAGAACACTTACATGTACAAAAGAGTTGTTCGAAATACTGAGAGGGGGAGGTGAATCAATATTTTTTTTTCTACTATTATTTTACCAGTTAAAACATTTATATTCAGAACACAAGATGAACAACAAGAATAAATGCTTTTATTAATATAATCTTTGCAGTAAAATAGATACAATATATAGATGGTTGCAATCAGTTGCCAAGCACCAACTTGGACTTTTGTGAGGCTCCAACCTCCAAAGCTCCAACTCTATTTCGCCAAGGCACCAATCTTGGACTTAGGAGCACCAACTCCCAAGGACTCCAATCCTTCTAGTTCCTGAGACACCAGTCCCAAGGACACCTATCCTTCTTACTTCTAAGGCAACAATCCAAAGGACTCCCGTCCTTCTTACTTTTGAGGCATCAACCCCAAGGACTCCAATCCTTCTTACTTCTAAGGCATCAACCCCGAGGACTCCAATCCTTCTTACTTCTGAGGCACTAGCCCCAAGGGTTTCGACCCAATCTTGTCAAGGCACATCTGATAGTAATGTTCTGCTCTCAGAACTCTTCATCACTGAGTTTTGTCTGTTTACAGCTTCACTGTAGTCTCCATGCTACAACATCAATGACAGCTAGTCTTCTCATGAAGGAGTCTTTACAATTCTTCATACTGTCCACACAGAGTCTCCAATAGATGACCTCTGATAATGTCTCCACACAGCTTTAGTGAGTCTACTCATAGCTACACTAAGCTCTGCATAAGAACAACTTTCTGTTCAAGCATCTGTTCTAATGTCACAGTGAATGCTTCAGCATGACTGCTTCTCTGTTGGCTACTTCTCCCCTTTGACTGTCTCCTGTCCTATTGGTCCTTAGACCCTTTTTTTGTTCTGCTGGACCCTCTGCTACAGCCTCTGTTTTCTCCCACTGTTTCAACAACACAACCACCAACACGTTCAAACAATTCTCTGTTTTCTTATACCTGACACCCCTGGCCTTTGGCTTCCTTTCTCCGCTGGCTCTTCAGCTTCCTCAGCACTCGCTTATCCTATCAGCGTCCTCCTCGGTCGCTGTCATTTCCTCTGCTCTCGCTTGCTTCTTCGACTTCTCGGCTTTCGGTTTCCTCTGTCTATTCGAGCGTTCCAATATTCACAGGACACGTTCAGGAGGAAGAGAGGCCGTATTACAGAGAAATGTTGCCTATTAAAAAATATCAGAGAGATCCCTTTTCTTTCAATAATGTTCATACACAAGACTTCAGTGCTTATGGAGGCTTTCATTTGGAGAGACTATACCATCAGGGCGAGCCCACATGTCATGTTACCATCGCAATCGCAATCGGCATTGTTCCACCCTACTGAGCTATTAGAACCGTTATTATCGGCTTTTGGCCTAAAAAACCCTGGGCAATACAAATATTTCAATTACACAGGGATACACGGACAAAAACCCGCCCAAGCGCTTAAGGCTGAACTTCAAAAAACATTACCCCCGCATCTAAAACTGCATCGGGTCTGCTCCTCCACAACATTATCGTGATTGACGCTTTAGTGTGGCAAGGCTTTATAATATATGTGATATGTGACGGATGCAATAATAGATTGACTTATATTGCAATGGTGTAGTCGAGTCTGTGTTATTATCGCAATCGCAGTTTTAATGTGACAGGGCTTTAAGCGCTGCGATATATAACTCCCGATATGACGGACGCGATATTATTATAGACTGTTTTTAATGCCTCCGTCGCGTCCATATATATATATATCGCAATCGGTGGTTTGGGGGTGATAACCCTTTATACATTGCGATTACCGTGGATGCATATACCAATAGGGTGCGATATAATAGGATCATTAGGTCCGCATACATTATTGCAATCGGAGGTTTTGGGGGTGACACTTAATAGAACCCGCTGATATAATATATTGCTTCGCTGTAATACTCCTTCGTTAACTGCTCTTTCGCTGTGTCCTCCGCTCTTCCTCTATGCTCCTCCGATCGGTCTTCCTTTGGATTCCGAACCTTTGACATATATTACTTCTCCTGTAGCTCCGATAGGCTCTGTTTATGCTCCTCCAATATGGCTCCTCTTGCTGCAATGTGGCTCCTCAGGCTTGGCAGTGTCTTTCAAAGACCTCCTCTTGTTTCTCTGATATTCTGCAATATGCCTCTCTTGCTCTGATATTCTGCAATATGCCTCTCTTGCTCTGATATTCTACAGTAGCTTTGATCAATGTTGCAGGAAGCGTCCCCCCCCCCCAACGGTTCTAAGGCCCGAAGCGCGTCCCGTGCGGATTCATATAGGAAGCGTCCCCGGAAGTGCGCTTCCGCCTGTTTTGGACGCTTCCTAGAAATTTCCGAAGCTTTCCTCGGCGAATTGTACGGTTCCAATACGGTTCCGTACACGCTTATGGAAAAAGCGCTGCGCGGCCTAAAAAAATCGATTTTTATTTTTTTATTTTTTATTTTTATTTTTTGGTGAGTTTGCTTGTTGGGGGTGGGTCCACCTTGGGTTAGGGTGAGAAATGAAGGCAAAAAAAATAAAAAAATATATAAATATAGCAGATGCTCCCTCATGGTAATGTTAAATTCTTAAAGTAAAAGTGACATTCTCATTTATTTTTCATTTTCATCCTTTTACTTAAATTTTTAACATTACCATGAAATGACTCAGGATGTTTGAGAGTGGTTCCAGCCTCATTGGGCTTCATATGGGGAAAATAGAATTTCATATCCTATTCAAAATTCAGCAGACTTAACAGTTTTCAGGAATTCAGGATCAATGGGATTGTGGCATTTCATTAGATTATATCAAGTATGAAGGTATGTGATTAGCATTTAATCAAGAGCATCAAACCCTATATGTACCCTAGAGTTGGTGGTGTTAATTGTTGAACTCTTTTGTCACGCCCTTAGCAAAAAATTACCTTTCAATCAAGTCAAAATCATCGATCAAGCATGTTAAGCTTTTTCTACCATATTTTAAGTCAATAGGGTTTGATCAAAATTGGGCAATGTTAACTAATATCCCTAGACAATCGAGGTAGAGGCAAAGGTTAGACAAGAGGAGAAGAATCCAGATTCTAGATGGTTGATGCATCTAAATGGTTGACGCTCGAATAATTAATCATTAATATACAATGGATGCTATATCTATCTTGATTTATGCAAAAATATGCATGTTTTCATGTCTTCTACAACTAATTTGGTATTTGGGATGTTGTTTTGAGTATAAATGCAA
>APFE031670312.1:49711-85508 GCA_000404065.3 Pinus taeda
CCGTTAATGACAGCTTAATGAAGAGTATTGTTGAGCATAGGTATCTTGTTCACATGCTAGGGTTTGAGTAGTATTAGGGTTTCTGATGTAATGGCAGGTATCTCCATTGTTTTTTGAGATCTAATACTGCTTTTTCTCTCTTATTTGACGGTTGAAGTGAGTTGTGCAGGAAACCCTTGAGGATCAGTGGGTGTTTGGGGAAGTTCTAGGCTGAACCAGCCAACTCCCATAAGCACTTTTTGCAGAGCCCAGCTGGTTTTGATCCTAGGTTAATCATTTCTTGCATAAGAGATTTTTTTTTAAAAGCATTTCATTAGTAAATTTGAAGTTTTCTAAGAACATTTTTGATGATAACTGACAAATCTGGCTTTATAGAGCTGTAAATTTTGAAATTTTGAATCAGGTTACAGGGTTTTCTGAGGATTTCAGAGGGTCTGTCTAAGCTATTCTGCTGTCCAGGGGTTCAAGTATCAATTGTTTTCTTTCAGATCTGGAGGGTTTCGATTGTGTTGCAGGAAGAAATTTATCGGAATTTTTTTGTAACCTGGGCAAAGCCCTTGCTGCTTGGCCAGCTGCCTGTAATAGCCTGCAATCACCGCGGCATTCTCCATCGTCTTGCCTGCAAGCAGTTTCCCTTCTGCCAAACGCTCTCAAATCTGTATCGATTCTCTATTGGCAGTCATCCAAATTAAACGCTGCTATACCCCCACGCCAACCTGCATTCAGTGTTCTGCTATCCCCTGCAAAAAATCACACATTTTTTTATACACGGGCCAAGTCTTTGGTAAGGTTTTGGTTTAGAGCATCATTTTATCTTTAACGCAGGTCCGTCGAGCTCCCCTGGTCCGTCAAGCACGCTGCCTGTACACCATCAAATGATGCACGCAGTCACCCGCAAACGGAACCCTGCAAAACGTTGAAAGAAAACACATCTGTTCTTTGTCCGGGCGAAGTCCTCCATTTGGTTCTGCGGTAAGAGCATTTTGTTTCCGTTTTTTATTGACGTAAGATTGCTGGGTTCTATCTGGATATCCACAGAACCAAAATCGATTTCTGTTTTGAGCTGTAGGCGTCGATTTTTTCATGCCAGCGTAAGGTAAGATCGTTTGGTCTCATTCTGCTTGAGTTTCGGATTGCGCATTTAAATCTTCAGGTTATTTGCAGCGTAGGTGCAAACATAACTTAGTTCAGTTTTGTTTTTGTGCGTAGGTATCATTTCCGCTTGCGTGATAAGCAGTCTTTTTTTTGTTCCAGCGTGAGCCTGCAAACGTTAATCGATTTTTTTTTTAATAGACATGCGTGTGGTCTGAGAGTTAGCCGTAGGTTAGGGTTTTCGTTTCGTGCATGCTGTTTAGCGTAGGTTCAGTTTTAAATAAAAATCGATTTTTAGTTTGGTCACGAATCAATAGTTAGTTTAAACGAGTATGCGTATGCGTTGTTAGGTTTAGGTTTAGTTTGTAATTTTTCATTTGTTTTTTTATTTATTTATGTTTTAGTTTTGTTTTAATATATGTTACGTATATAGTTCAGGTTCAATATTTCATTTTTTTAAATAAATTCAAAAAATTCGTAAAAAGTTCTTTTTAGGGTTTTATTTTAGATTTAAAGTTAGATTTCTTTTTTAGATTTTGTGTTAAAATAAAATAAATAAATAAATTATTTTTTTAATTTTATTTTATTTTTATTTATTTTTTTTTTTTTTTTCTAAAAAATTATTTTAGAACTTTAGATTAGACTTTTTTTAAATTTTTTAGTTTAAATTTTTTCTTTAAAATTTTGTCGGAAAAGCATAAAAAAAATATCGTGGAAATATTTTGCCAGTTTAAGTCTTAGCCTGGAAATTTTTATCACGTTCTATTTTGCTTGATGAGATTAAAGTTTTGATGTGGGATGAATGTTTATCTTTATGAGACTTGGCATGCTTGAAATATGATATCTGGTTAATGTTCGAATTCGCACTGTTCTATCTTTCAAAGCTATTTGCTAGATCATTGTTAAAAGCATTGTGAATTTATTAATATCTTGCATTTTTCGAAGTTATTTGATGTTAAATGATTGCTGTGCACAGTTTACATTTCTGCAACATTTGTTAAGTGATTGTTTTGACACCAAACCCATAAGGCACTGGTCCATCAAATTAAACAAATCTACTTAGTGCTTTTCTCTTTCGTGTCTCCCAAACCAACTGGTTCGCAGTTGGTCGTCCTATTCTTTTCAGGGTCTACCCCCCTTAGCCGTGGGAGACAGGCTTAAACGGAGAGATCGGGGATCAGAGTGACAGCCCCCGGTCTGAGCGTTGTTGTGACAATCTGTGCGACAACAGGATCAATGGGGCACTTCATGGTGGCATGCCTTTCCATAGTGGGCTTTGGCATGTACAAATGTCAACCTTTAAAGGGGGTGACCTGTCCATGGTACATCCCTAAAGTGGTAGGTGGAAAATGATATAATAATGGAATGGAGTGTGGATAAAGGGAATCATCTAGACCACATGTCATGGTACAAGGGTAGCTAAAATAGGGGAAGCCCACACCTGGGTATGTGAGTGTAGGAGGGAACAAATCGTGGTACATGAGTTACCTCGATTTTTGTTTTTCCACCCTTCTTCATATGTGTTTTGCCTTTGATTCATTTTTCTTCATAATTGCTCGGGGCTCCAGGGGATGAGAGCATGATGTGTAGTATATAGCGGTGGATACCCCGTTAAGGTGGGGTGGTTCATCGCCCACCAGGGGTTGGGACAATCATGGGTTCCTTAATGATGGATGGGTTCCTTAATGATGGAAGGGGCTCATCTAGGGCCCATAGGAATTAGGGTGATCAGGCCATGGATAAGGGGTAGAGCTTATGTTTGGCTTTTGCTTACGTGCTAAATTTGTATGTCTCGACCATGTTTTGCATCTTGTGGTACATTTCTTGTTGAGAGTGGCCAAATTATGCTTTTTCTTTTCTTTTTAGTTTAATCAACCTTCGGGGCTTTGTTTTAGGCCCAACCCAAGGTGTGCACAAGGGGAGGGGTAGGCTAAGTGAATGTGGACCCAGATGGGAAAAGAGATGAATGGGGCTAAAATGAGTGGAAGGGCAGTGATGTAGGTGGTATTGAGAAGCGGGACCATGCAACCAAAATCGAGATTTCCCATGTAGTGCCAACCCTAAAGCTAATGGCCAGTAAAGGAGATCCCACAGGACTAGGATACAAGGGTAACCACGAAATTGAGCAATGGAGACAAGAATACAAACCTAACCCACTCTTTTTGCCGAATCCCCCCACAAATCTATATCCAAAAGTGCCCATGACAAGTAAGGAAAATTACTCAACTATACCAATGAAAGGCGACCTTCAAACATACAATCATGACAAGTGGTCGAGGGACTATATGGCTGGCTTAGGTGGCGGAGACAATGGTACATTGAGCTATCTGGTGGCTACAAGGGTCTGTTGGCTGCGGACTGAGGACCATCTAGGAGAAAAAAACTCTCCTATATACACTACCCACAAGTGGTGGGTAATAGGACCTAAGTGGGTAGCGTTATTATCATGCAAAGACTCATCTCGTTTTTTTGCCTTTGATATAATTGTATTTTTAAAATTTTTGCCAACCAAATAAAAATGTGTAAAAATGCATGACAATGCACGAGCATGTGGTCTAATAGTAAAGTGAGTCAAATTGCCGGATGCATGTTGTAAGTTCCATGTTGTGTAATCCAAGATTATTGGGAGTTGGTAACTATTATCCATTGCAAAAACGTTAGAACTTTCATTAAAAAAATGTTCGCTAATTATTTATATGCTTATGACAATTTAATATTCAAGTTCATTTTATCACTTGAGTCTAAAAGAATTGCCAAATTCTTCTCTAAAAAGTTCAAGGCCTCCTTAAAAATATTCCTTGTGGTTGACATCAACAATTCACTCAATGAGTCAAAAATGACCAAAAACTCCAAAAGGATATGTTGTAAACAAAAGAAAAAATAGATTGTTGTGTGAGACTATTAGATTTTTTGTTTGTTTGTTTGTTTGTTTAATTTCTATTTTTGAAAAAAAGCTTCCTTTGATTGTTAATAGTAACAATATGTACAAAAAATGCAAAAACAATGAGTGGGGCACCTAGGCAACCTCCATGAACAAAGAAAAATATGTCATATACATGCTTTGGCTATAGCCAAAACACTCGAGTAGTAAAGACAAAAAGCAGGTTGGCTAACGTCAAAACACCTTTTTAGCTCAAATTAACACCCTTAGCGAAATTCTTGACTGTAGTGCTATGGAGTTAAGCACACTTGAGAAATGTACCACTGTCACCTTAGCATGGTTTCCACTTCACTTTAGACCGACTTCTTGAATCTATGGGGGGTCTCCCAATTTGTTAAACGAACTTGTAAAGTATATCATTGTATGCATTGTTACCCACCATAGGAGAAAAAAATTCTTCTCATTTGACAACCAACTAGCCAGTAGCTCTATGATGGTCTTCAAGTAGCTTAATGATAGAGCTCTCCACCTGTTGCTTTGGTTAATGCTCTCTCCCATCTAGCATCTTTCTTGGAGGAAGATGGGTCATCTATCGCTAGGTACTTCAGCCATTTTAGCAATCATGTTCTTTCATTTAATGTTAAGGGCATATTAATATGATATTATGAATCACAGGGCAAACTGGATGATTGATCGCTCTTGATTGTATCCTTGTTCCCACACTTCACCTAGGAGGTTAGTCTTTGACCCTAGTCCAATGGGACCTCCTCTAAAGCCTTATGGTTTAGGAGGGGCACTAATTGATGTAGTGTGTCCATGGTAATCCATACTTACCGCTTTCCATCCTTCCTTGTTATTCATCTGCATTCTTTGGGTTGATTGCCATTGGTCATTGGGATCAACATCCTATATCTACATCCTTGAGTTTGGGCTTGAAAACTTGGCCTTGGAGGTTGATGCAATTGAAAGAATGATAAAAGCATATAAAGCCATACAAGAAAGAAACTGTAAATTGCAAAAGATGGTTGGGACTTAATTAGCATGTTGGCGAAAGCCTAGCATGAGCTCTATTCCCCTCATTAGTCATCACCTATGTAACCGGATTCATTGGAAACCCCTGTCGAATCCGAATCCTGCGAATCGGATACGATTCGACAGGAATTCGAATCCTAGAACAGGATTCGTACGAATCTCGTATGGGCACAACGAATCCCGATTCTGGGATTCGAATCCCAAGAAAATGACTCAGAATGCAATGCTTAATTTTCCAAAAAAATCACTCAGAAATGCAGAGTTTTATTGTTCTTTCAGTTTAAAGTTTATCTGTTAATTATGGAGGAGAATCTCTTGAATATGGAGGTCAAAGATGCTGTTGATTTCAATCATTACCTAAAGATTTGTGTTGGAGGTAACATCAGTCTTGCACACTGCAGAGGAACTGCCAGAGGGATGCATATGGAAAAGAAGACTGGTGGTTTAAAATATCTTTGACAAAGTTTTCTTCATATAAATACTCTGGTATTGACATATCCCTCTTTTGGATGATGGTGAAACACAGAGGTGGAGGGCATTGCACCTTCAAAATTTTGAGATCGTTACATTGCATTAAAATAAATTATGAATTATGAATCATGATTTATGTGACCACTGACATGTATTTGAATTTATAAATTATGAATTATTAATCATGATTTATGTGACCACTGACATGTATTTGAATTTTGTATGTACTATGCATGCTATAGCCTATCCTCCGGGGGGTCAACGTGTTCGAATCCGACATTCGAATCCCCGAATCCTACGAATCCCGAATCCTCGTGTCAGGTGACTTAGGTCATCACCTAGTTCTTTAACAATTTAATGTGTCATCTAAAATAAAGGAGCTCCTAACCCTGATGAGAGAACTGCTACATCTTTAAGGGGTATTGAAAGAGCACAAAGCAAGCTGGTCTCTTAAGCTATGCACGAAAAAAAGATAAATCATTAAAGTAAAAGGCTCACTAGAGGGGTGGAAATAGCAAGTTGAGGAAAGGGGTAACTCACGCCTCCATGATTTCTCCCTCATTACATCATTATGCTTAGGATATTGGACCTCCATCAGTTGGTCTCATGGTTGTGGCATCGTCCTTGAAGTCTTTCCCATTCCATGACCACATTATCACATGCACGTATGGATTGATGGCTCCGCCTAGGACATGTCACTTCCCTAGGGGGCTAGAAACGCGTAATAGGGTTGTTGACCTAATCCTCCCTAACATCAGTAAGGTAATTTGTTTACAAATCTTGAGCTAGAAGACATTTGAAGGTGAGTCTTGTGTGGAGTCTTTATGTGCCTCTCACATTAGATATGGTCCACTATGATGCTTTAATCGCTTTTGTCTCTAATGATGTTGATCTCACTTTTGAGGTTTGTTTTAGGTGTTATCACACATGCACCAGAGATCCTTGAGGGATGGCTTGACTCCTTTCCAACACATTCTAGAGGATATTTTGCCCCATTTTGAGAGCATATATGACCTTGTAGCCCCAACATTGCCCCTCCAGGGATGAGCATTGATCCTTGAGCAACTTCCACATGCTTCCATTCCTCTTGGTGTACCTCTAGATGCTAAAACGCTGAGCAAGAGATCCAAGGCATTGGCTCAGTTGATGATGTGCTTAGATGGACCCAAGATGCCCCCAGGTTGGCCTTTGACCTTGTTTGATGGACATTGCCTTGTTCAAGAGCCCAAATGAGGATGAAGATCACTGAGATGATTTGGAAGGGCTAGAACACCATGTCTTGATGCCAACACTTGATCGAGATGATGCCATGTCATCCCTACATGCCCTGGAAGGGTGCCGTAGTCCCTTTTGAGGATGACATCATGGTGTACGAGATACCATTTAGATATGTAGCCATGCACTTTGATGTTTTATTCGCTTGAGGAGCACTCATGGACCATTTCATCACTTGCTTGATGGAGATTGTCCATTCTTGGAGGATGACATCACAGTGGAGAGCTTTTATTCCCACATGGCATTTTTTGTTGGAAATTGTTACTAGGTTCGGTCTTCATAATGACCTTTTGTAAACATGACATTGTATATTTTGTATAAAGAAAGAAAAATAAAGAAAACAATTTTATTTTTATTTAAAGCACGAGTTTCATCTATGTTGCAGGAAATGCTGGCCTGGAGTGTGTTTTAGTCCGGAAACGGAAACAAAAGGCATTTTGTATGGGCCTGAAACACGTTTGAGGCCATACGATCAAGTTTTGCAAGGCTTAAACATGGCCAGTATGGCTTGAAACACGTTTAAGGCTCGTACAACTGTGTTTGCGGCAAAAAAGGGCATTTTTTGTTTTTTCGTTTTAACTTTTTTATTTGGCTATTAAAATAATGCGTGGATGTTTCTAGATGTCTTTCACAAGTTATAAAAAGACTCTCATTCCCTCATCACACAAATTGAGCAAGTTGTTTCACTTGGAAATGGGCGATTTTGGATATTACTACTTTCATTATGTGATCATTCACGAGTAAATGTGATGTTAGTATGTTTCATCATCATGTATAATTGATAGACTTATAGTTTATGCAATGACATTGGACAATGTAATCATAATGTAATAATGTATCATGTATGACTATGATTTATGATTGCACATAACATTTCTTAAATGTCCTAACATATAAATATATCTATATATATATATATATATATATATCGCGTTTCCCCATTTCCAAAATTTGAGGGGGGGGGGTTACGTTTTGTACCCGTACCCGTTTCCCCGTATCGTGCAACTTAGGGTTTCATGCTCAAGTCTAGGTCAAAGCATGTTCTTCATGCTTCTAGGTCTTTCTAGGTTTTTCTAGGACAAAGAAGAATCTATGTCATGTATTATAGTCCCATTTGGACTCATTGTAACAAAAGAAAATATCTATTTTTGTTAAGAAAAAGTCATTTATTTCTCCAAGACCAAGTTGGCCCCAGTCAAGGACAAGTCGGCCTAAGGGAGAGCTATTCGACCCCTCAAGAAGGTTATAAATACAAGGAGCTCGATCTCATTTGGAGCACTCTCTCATCACAAGTTCGTTCTACCATAGTGAAGGAAAAGAAGAATTAGAAGGACGAAGAAAAGAAGGAAGAATCGAAGTTTCTTGGGATAATCTCTCTCTCTCTCTTTGTCCATAGGTGCGAAGTTAGGGTTTTTGTGTAGTTGCCAGTGGCAGGAGTCTGAAATTACAGGGCCAATATTCTAAGGAGTAGTTGTAGGGCCGAAATTCTAGAGCAAAGCTGCAGAAGGTCGAAGTTTTGAAGCTGTCTTGGAGAGATCTTGCTGGGGGGCTGACTTGGTGCTTGGGAGGATTCTAGGCTTTGGTCTTTGGGTCTTGGAAGTCTCATTGTAAGAAGATTCTATAATAAGAGAAACATTCTTTTTGGGTTTTCCCCTTGGAGGGGTTTTGCCATGGCTTGGAGCCTATATCTTGTGTACTTTGTTTCATTGTGATCTTCATTGTTTTGGTAATTGCTTGATGAACAAAGAATAATAAGTAATAAAAGCCCAACCAACATCACAAGTAATTATCAAGTAAGGAAAGCCAATAATAATTTGCAAAACCCTTGATTTTCCAACATGGTATCATAGCTATAAGGTGCAAGAAGGAGAATGAAGATCACATCTTAGTTGGCACTATGACAAGGATTATGAAAAAGGGTTTCAAGCTTTTTGGGAATCTTACTATCTCCATCAAGGGTTATATCTTAAAGTTCATCTTGAAGCTTGCAAAAGAAGTGAAGGATGGAAGTCTATTTTTCGCTTTGTCTGGAATATGAGAATGTATGGGTTATTGACGGTGGTACATCCAAACATATGACAGGAGAATGCAGTCAACTCCAGACCTTGTCAAAGGGAACCTCCTCAATCAAACTTGGAGACAAGAAGAGCTATCCAGTGAAGGGATTGGATATACTTTGTTGGAGCTTGAATCTGGTGGAAGCATTCACCTCAACAACATTTTATATGTTCCAGGTTTGAAGAAAAACTTACTTTCTATTTCTTGTCTATAGGATAAGGGTGATAGAATTGCTTTTGTTGATGGCAAGATTTTGGTTTGGGGTAAGGGCTCTAGTATTGATAATGCTAGTGTGATTGGGATTCGTGAGGGGACATTATATAGGATTTTTACACCTCTATCTCAGGCCCTAGTTCACTTGGATGCAAACCCTTCCGAACTATGGCATAGAAGGTATGGACACCTTCATTATAACATTTTGCCACCTCTAAATCAAATGGCCAATGGCATCCCCGAATTGAAGGAAGAACATGAAGGGACCTGTAAGGGCTGTGCTCTAGGTAAAAACATGAAGAAGCCATTTGCAAGAAGTGATACTAGATCTAAGGAAGTTTTGGATCTCATACACTCTGATGTGTGTGGTCCTATGGCGGTAACGTCTCTTGGTGGGCATCAATATTATGTGACCTTCATTGATGATTTCTCAAGGAAGACTTGATTATACCTTCTCAAGAATAAAGATGAGGTATTCAAAAAGTTTCAAAAATTTAAGAATGAAGTGGAGAATTTGACTAAAAAAAAGATCAAGATTCTGAGATCTAATAATGGTGGAGAATATACCTTAAAAAAAAACTGATAGCATTTTGCAAGGAAGCAAGGATTAAGAGGGAGCTCATTTTTCCTTATAATCCTGAACAAAATGGTGTGGCCGTAAGGAAGAATAGAACAATTGAAGAATGTGTTAGGGCCATGCTTCATGACCAAGATCTCCCTCAATTCCTTTGGGGAGAAGCATGTGTGACCACTGTTTACTTGCAAAACCGAAGTCCTCACAAGATTTTTAACAACATGACTCCAGAAGAAGCATTTACACGAAAGAAGCCGAGCGTGGATCATCTTCGAATATTTGTGTCTTGTTTATATTCATATATTAAAGGACAAAAAGAAGAAGTTGGATCCTACCAGTATGAAGGGCATATTTGTTGGGTATAGTGCTTCATCAAAAGCTTACATAATCTATATCAAGGAAGATCATCGGATCAAGGTAAGCAGGGATGTCATCTTTGATGAAAGTATAGCTTACAAGAAATCAAAGGATGTTCCAATTGATTTTGATGAAGAAGAGATACCTATCTTTGAGGATATATTAAGGGACAACGATGATCAAGATTCGACTCAAGAAGATGTTGAAGGTCCTAGTGAGCCTGTATAACAAGTGATTGTTCCTGAAAATCGAAAGAGGCTTGCTTGGTTGAGAACTACTCTATAAGAGGAAGAAGGACACACAACAAAGGGGACCTTTAGAGAAAGCAAAAGACTGAAAAGGTATTCTGGATATGCAACATATATGACGAAGTTCATTGAAGCTCAACCTTCCTCCTATGAAGATGCCACTAAACATCAAGAGTGAAGGAATGTGATGCAAGAAGAATAACAGTCAATTATGAAGAACCAATGTTCCATCGAGTTTTTGGGATGGGGAAACGCGGAAGCGGGGATACGCACAAGGCGGATGTATATAAGCAACTCCAAAATTTAGGGAAATTTCAGGGAAACGGGGGGACGTCATAATCGTAAAATTTATAAAATTATAAAAAATTAATATATATAAAAATAAAAAATAAAATCCCAACAATATGTCCATAACTAAGTTAGTAAATAGTAAATCTTAATAATTATGAAATGTACATCTAAATATGATCTTCATTTCGTATTAGACTATTATGAATCATAATTATAATTTGACATTTCTGCAATCATCAATGTAAAATATCAAATCTAAAAGTAAATTACTAAATTGAATCCATCATTTGGCATATGCAATGTTCTATCTAAATTAATCATTTGGCAATGGACATTAATATTATGCAAGGTACATTTAAATTAAATTAATCATTTGACAGTTGAAATTACATAATGCACATCGAAAGTAAATTCATCATATGACAATGACATTATGTTGAAGTCTAAAATAGCCATAGAATACCAAACTAAAAGTAAACATAGAAAGAAGTGAAATACTAGTAAATTTCTCAAAAAGTACCAAATAATAAATTGCAGCTCTAATCTTGTGGCTCCATGTCACAAATGAAAATCGCAGCTCCAAGTCACAAAATGAAAATTGCAGCGCCAAATGTCTCAGGCCCCCGGTCGATGGTTAATCCAAATCATAACAAATTGCAACTTCAAATGTCTTAGGCCCTCAGTTGATGGTAAATCCGAATCATAACAAATAGCAGATGGAAAATGTTAAGCGTGACAACAAGAAAATCTCTAGCGGCAAGGTAAAATGTTAAGCGACATTAGAAGGAAAGTGTCGGACAACAATTTAAAATCGTAGGGTTAATGAGAAACGAATGAGAAATGTGAATGATTATGTTTCAAAGTTTTAATTTAATTTTTTAAATTATATTAAAATTTGTAGTTTTTTATGTTTTTAATTGTTATTAGAAAAAAATTTGCGGGGATGCTTTTCATCACTAGAGAAAAGTCCCCTCGGAGTTTCCCCAAAAAAGGGGATGTGGGAAACATTTCCCCAAGAGTTTCCCTGTCTCGGGAGTGTGGGGGAGCGAGGAAGTGCATCCCCCACCCTGGGGGATGCGTCCCCGTGGAACACTGTGAAGAACGATGTTTGGGAAATCGTTCCTAGGCCACGTGACAAATCGATAGTCACTTCAAAATGGATATATGAGATAAAGCATGCTGCATATGGGAGCATTGATAAATACAAAGCAAGGTTTATAGCAAGAGGCTTCTCACAGAAAGAAGGTATTGATTACAAAGAAACCTTTGCTCCTACAACTAGATATACAACAATTAGATCACTTGTTTTTTTGGCTGCTACTATGGGATGGAGCATCCATCAAATGGACGTTAAGACAACTTTTCTAAATGGGACTATTGTTGAAGACGTTTACATTGAGCAGTCTCAAGGATTTGAAATAAATCAAAGGGAGACTCATGTTTGCAGACTGAAGAAAACTCTATATGGCTTAAAGCAAGCACCTAGAGCTTGGCATGCAAGAATGGATGCATACTTATCGAGACTTGGTTTTACGAAGAATTCTGCAAATCCTAACCTATACATCTGGGCTGTCCAGTGTGAACCGATTATCATTATCTTGTATGTGGATGATCTACTTGTTATAGGTGTAGAACATCTAATTCAGGAATGGAAGAAGCAGTTAGCAGCCGAGTTTGATATGAAGGATCTTGGGATTATGCATTACTACTTGGGACTAGAAGTTTGGCAGAAGCTGGGTGAAATATATCTTGGTCAAGGGAAATATGTGATCAAGATTCATCAGAAATTTGGCATGATGGGTAGCAAGCCTATGATGACTCCCATGATTACCAATCTAAAGAAGTTAAGGAGTTCATATTCTAGTCCGGTGGATCCTACTTGCTACAGATAGTTAATTGGGTCCTTGATGTATTTGGTAAACACTAGACTAGACATTTGTTTTGCAGTAAATGTTCTTAGTCAGTTTCAGATGGAGCCAAAACATGATCATTGGATTGCAACCAAACACATCCTTAGATATTTGTGTGGAACTATACATCATTGCCTTCGTTATAATGGTAATGAGATTCAACTCATGGGATATACATATTCCGATTGCGGTGGTAGTGAGACAGATGGAAGAATCACAACAGGTGGATGTTTCAGCTTAGGATCTTCCATGGTCTCATTGATGAGCAGAAAGCAGGATACAATTGCTTTGAGTAGTGCTGAAGCTGAGTATGTTGTTGCAAGCAAAGTCTGTCGGGAGATTGTTTGGCTCTGGAAGTTATTATTAGATTTGTTTGAAGGACCGTTTAGCCCTACACACATACATTGTGATAAGGAAAGTTGCATAAGGTTGACCGAAGACCTGATGTTTCATGCTAGGACGAAGCATATAAATAATAAGTACCACTACATTAGAAGCTTGGTATGAGATGTGGTTGTGGAGCTGCATTATCTATCTACAGATGAACAGGTAGGAGATATTTTGACTAAAGCATTACTGAACAAGAAGATTGAGTACCTGAGAGGTAAGCTTGGTTTGGTAGACATCTCCTCCCTAATTGAGAGGGAGTGATGTTGGATAGTTCTTGTCTTTATGGGTCATGCACTGGACTGGGACTAATAGTTGTAAGTCTTAGTGAAGGCCATAAAGAAAGAATGGAGTCCGAAGGATTGGTTAAGCATCTAAGATTGGAACTTCTTATGGATTGTAGAATCATAGAAAAGTTATTGTAGGTCGATATTTTTTGAGGATGAGGTAGGGCATCCAAGATAAGAGTAGTTGAAGAGGGTGAAAATCCATGAATTCAGGCTTTTGTGATCCATATTATGAATGTTGAGAGATCTTTTGGTAAAAATCACATAAGAGACTTTTAGTCGACGTGTTTCGAACCATCAAGTGTGGTTCATCGCCAGGACAAGATGAAGAACAAATCTTGGCATCAAATTAAATAGATGAAAAGAAATGTTTTCTAGCTGTTAGAATATAACAACTAATTTTGATTAAAAAAATTATTTTTTATTAAAATGAAATAATAATATAAGGAAAGTAACTGTTAGCCATAAATAATGAATTAAATTAAATCATTATTTATTTTTTGATTTTTTTTAGTAATCGAAAGTAAAGTCCTACAAAAATAACTCAAATGGTCAAAATTAAATATTTAAACCTTAAAACTAATAAATTATAATAAATAAAAATAAATAAAATATTCAAACCTAAAGATTCAAAATAAAATAATAATAATATAATAAGAAGAAGAAAATAGATAAATAATGTAAACAAAAACAAAAATATTAAAAATAACATAACATGCAATAAATAAATAAAAATAATTAAAAATGAAATAAAGGAATATCTGAAATTCCAATTTATTTATTTATGAGGATTCAGGATTGGAAATCCAAGATAAGAACTGTCCTAAAAGGACAATGCTGGTGAACATCCGAATGGGGTATGTGCCTTAGAGATAGTGTGGTAGCTCATGTAAAACCTCCCAACATGATGTCTAGTTAAGGCCTTCAATGACAATGCTGGTCATGATATAGATGCTTGACAGATGGCTTATCAATCTGACTCTTCTTATGAGAATGCTTCAAGGATGAGATTCCTTGTACTTCATGATGGGATTATGAATACCTCCCTATTTAAGAGGGAGTGTTGGAAATTGTAACTAGGTCCAGTCTTCATAATGACCTTTTTTTTCCTAGGAAAAAATTGCAATTTTCATTAAGATGTTAAAAATTACATGTTGTAGATGCTTCAGGAAGCATATGTAAGAGAGGGTCACTATTGCCACAATCTGATAAACTGTCCAAAACCTGTCCCAAGATGGGATACTGTTATGTTAAATACAAATTTGCATGTCTGAAAATAAATATGTACATGAAAAGCTTGATAAAAATATAATTTGTCATATCATCAAATCATCAAAATCAGGGTCTGGTTGCCTCAGGATGCTGCTGATTATCATATGGTCTGTGAAAATACTGGTAGTACTCGTGCCCTTTCTGCTCTTAGATCATCCAATGCCCCCATGGATGGAGCGCGACCTCCTTGGATAGTATGTCGGAAATTTGATTGCGATCCCTGTAGTCAGACCAATAGCAGCCATGTGGCATCTAGTGATGGGGAGAGAGGGAGGCCGAACAGGTCCCGAGCTCGAACCATGCTGCTGAACTTTTGCTTTTGGAGGATGACCGACAGCGTTGGCAGGCTGCTTGTCCTGAGATCCAGATGGCACGTCTGTTGCAAGATTATCAGTCTGAGAATCGGTAGCAGGGCTAGAAGTGATCAATGGACATTCCTTATACAAGTGACCAACCTTATGGCATCGACGATACCTGAAAGGTACTCCTTCATAATCAAGTATTTTGAATATGAGAGGTGTTCCTCCATTGAATATTTTGGCTAGCTTCCAAACCTTCACGGTATCAATATGGACCAATATGCGCACCATAGTCGTGTTGCCAGTGACAATATAGGATTTGTCATAGTCCAAATAAGTTTCGAGAGCATTCCCAATGCGTTTAAATATGTCGTCAGACTAGAGATGAAGCGGTAGACCAGGCAAACGAACCCAGATAGATCCAACCCCCAATTGTTCATGCTTCGGGTTGAAAAGAGGGCTCCATCTTTGAGAAGAACCGGTGCCAGTTCAATGTGCTAGAATTTAGATAGTACCCAATGTACATATTTAGGGCGTTGAAAGCGGAGAGCAAACCATCCACGGGATAAGGTGACCATTGAAGGTAATTCTTCAAGTACTTGTCCCCAAATTTCCATGATCCATTACCTGAGCCGAGCTGAGTTGTAGGAGTGGCCCCGTACCCGTCCGACTAGAATTCTATCGGCAGTGTCCAGTATATCACCCATCTAAAGCCTGTCGCCGAATGTTAATGAGATCTTTTTGTGTCCCTCCTTGATGCACTTAGATTTCTTCACCAATCAGGACGCTATACCAGAAGGCAAATGGGAGGGGTTGCAGAAGATGTGCCCAAATCTTCGCTAATTGTAGTCTCTACGTCTATATCATAAGGCGGCGTGGTAGTTCCTTCAAAGCAACCGAATGAAAGGGGAAAGGACGCTAAATGGGGAATGGTAGGGTTAGATGTCGATGGAAGAGTTCAGTGAGGGTCCAGATCTGGAGGGTTAGAAGGGTAAGAAGCTATAGGGGAAGGGATACATGGATGATCTGGTGGAATAGATGTAACAGTCGGGTTCAAATAGGAGGCTAGAAACTGTAAAGAAGCAAGAGAAGGAGGTAAGTAGTCAGAAATCAACAAGAAGAATGAGGCGTCCGGAGAGCTAGAATCCGACAGAGAGGTTGATGAAGGACCGACAGACCGCGAGAAGGTTTGTGCCAGAATGCTAGGGTTGTGAAAACCGGGCATCGAGAAAACCCTAGTGTCACCTGCCAGAGTAGTAGGGAGCTGTAGACGGATCAAAGAAGTCGAGACAACCATGTGAGGTGGAGAAACCATCCATATGGGCACGAAATCGTAGGGATCCTTACAGTAGTCCACCAGATCATCCTCCATCTCAGCCAACAGATAGCGATGGGAGATCCGCAAGATATTCGGGCCAACCGACAGTTGCCAATGCTCAGTAAAGTGTCTACCAAAGAGGTCCTCAGGTGCCAATGTATGGGGGGGTGACCAACAGGTAACTACAATCACCAAAGGAAATAGGAGAGACCCTTACCCTTAACCGGAATCGCCAGAGGAGGAAACCCTAGTCGAGTGCAGACGGAGGTCGAAAAAATGCAGTTGCAGAGCCATCCTCTCAAAGCTATTCATAATGACCTTATGTAAACATGACATTGTATATTTTGTATAAAGAAAGAAAAAGAAAGAACATAATTTAATTTTTATTTAAAGCATGGGTTTCATGCTCAAGTCTAGGTCAAAGCATGTTCTTCGTGCTTCTAGGTCTTTCTAGGACAAAGAAGAATTTATGCCATGTATTATAGTCCCATTTGGGCTCATTGTGACAAAAGAAAAATATTTATTTTTGTCAAGAAAAATCCATTTATTCCTCCAAGACCAAGTCGGCCCTAGTCAAGGACAAGTCGGTCTAAGGGAGGGCTATTTGACCCATCAAGAAGTCTATAAATACAAGGAGCTCAATCTCATTTGGAGCACTCTCTCATCACAAGTTTGATTTGCTATAGCGAAGGAAAAAAAGAACTAGAAGGACGAAGAAAAGAAGGAAGAATCGAAGTTTCTTGGGAAACTCTCTCTCTCTCTCTCTCTCGCTCTATGTCTAGACGTGTGAGGCTAGGGTTGCTGTGCAGGGCTGAAATTCTAAGGAGCAGTTGCAGGGCTGAAATTCTAGAGCCAAGCCGCAAGAGGTCGAAGTTTTGAAGTTGCCTTGGAGAGATCTTGCTCGGGGGTTGACTTGGTGCTTGGGGGAATTCTAGGCTTTGGTCTTTGGGTCTTAGAAGTCTCATTGTAAGACGATTATAAGAAGAGAAGCATTCTTACTGGGTTTTCCCCTTGGAGGGGTTTTGCCCTGGCTTGGAGCCTATATCTTGTGTACTTTGTTTCGTTGTGATCTTCATTGTTTTGTTAATTGCTTGATGAACAAAGAATAATAAGTAATAAAAGCCCAACTAACATCACAAGTAATTATCAAGTAAGGAAACTCAACAATAATCTGCAAAACCCTTGATTTTCCAACATTTTTATTATATTTTAGAGCTATCTCAAGGTTGGCTTGTGACCTTTGACCTAGTGAGTGCTTCAAGCAAACTTTTTTAGGGTTTTTATTGTAAATTATGAAAAAGTGTCTTGGTTACCCTCATATAAATAGAGGGGAGTCACTTTTCATTATTCATCATCATCATTCACTCACTTCTTTTTCTCTAAAGGACTGCGCACTAGCTCTTGTCCTTCTTGGACACAATGTGATCATTTGTGGAGCGAATTGTCTTGGGAGGGAGATGTTTGCATGGAGAGACATTTGGGATTGATTGAAGTAATTCTTGTTGGAGTTGTGTAAGTTTAATGTCATTTTCTTCCATTTGGCATGCTATATTTATGAAATTAGGGTTTCTTTGTGTGCCATTTTTTCCAAAGAAAAAAATTCGTAATTATAATAAAGTGAATAAAATTACAACTGCTTGTACCCATGGCACGCTGTAAAACCAGAGACTATCATTGTGTCCACAAAATCTCTCAAACATATGAGAGATTTACCATATCAAAAAACAAAAGATCGGGAAAATAGTTTCTCATGCCCATATGACAAACAACAACCCTCAGGGTGATGCATAAGTCCAAAAATACAGGTCTTGTAGAGAAATGAAACATCAAAATCATCAACCCGAAATGACAATATATCATAACGACCATAAGTAGATCCTGTATGTGCTACTCCTGGAACGTCCAGTTGGAGCCCTTCGAGCCCATGAACCATGGCACGCTTTAAAACCAGAGATTGTCATTTTGTCCACTGAATCTCTCCAATAGTTGAGAGATTTACCATATCAAAACACAAAAGACTGAAAAAATAGATTCTCATGTCCATGTGACAAAAAATAGCCCTCAGGGCAATGCATAAGTCCACATACAAGTCTCGTAGTGAACATGAAACATCAAAATTCAGCAACCTATGATGACTATATATCATAACAACCATAAGAAGATCGTGTACGTACTGCTTCTGGAATATCTAGCTAGAGCCCTTTGATAGAGGGCCTATGAAAGAACTCTGTGGAGGTACCATTTATCTGTTCACTGATTTTCCAGATTCCCAGAGCTTGAATAACACCTGCCTTAGAAAGAAAGTCTGCTTCTTTGTTTCGCTCCCTGTAAATATGGCGACAAGTAATTTGGTTAAAACACTATTTAAGCAAAAGGACCTCCTCAAGCATGGGAATCATAGTGTGTATGTGATAGCACTGTAATCCATTGAACCAATTTACAATGACAAGTTAATCACCGAAAATCTATAACGAAAGAATATCCTTTCCAATGGCAAAGAGAAGTAGAATTTTTAGGCTAAACAGTTCTGCATAGTTATTAGTGCCCCTCCCCAATCCACTTTGAAGCTTAAATAAATGATTTTCATGCATGTAAAGGATTGCCCCTCCATTAGAGGAGCCGTTTCCAGCTACAACCTCGTCAAATATGCCTACAAAATGGAAAGATCAATCGCTTCTTTAGAGATGACCCACATGATGTTTATTTCTTCTTCCTAAGGAAGAAGTTCTAAATCAACATAGACTTTAGCCATCACACGCTCAGGAACCGATGACTCATTCTTGAAGATTTCTCTATTTATGGCTATCCATATACTCCACCAAACCATAGGAGGAATCTTCCTATAATGCTTTGGGTTAATATGTTCCCATCATGATTGTCATGCTTCTTGGATAAATGCCCCAACCCAGTTCGTGAGTCCACCCATTTGATTCTTGATAAGATTCTAAACAAAGTTTGCAAATAGATAGTTAATGAAAATATGGTCTACGGATTCTAGAGCATTCTTGCAAAGAGCACACTAGCCGGGGCCCTGCATGCCTCGCTTAAGAAGATGATCCCAAGTTGGGGCCTTATTTTCTAACAGGCACTGATACCCACTACTCGTGGGAAGTATCCGTAGGAGAATTTTTTTCTCTTGTATGGTCCTTAGCCGACATCCTGATCCAACAACCCCTTGCAACCACCAGATAGCTCGATGTGCCACTATCTAAGCCACCTGAGCTAGCCTTATGCTCCTTCACCCATCTGTTATGATTGTATGTTTGAAGGTGGGCCTTCCAACCTCGAAGGTATGGTTTTTCATTGTGTAGTTGGGTATTTTTGTTTACTTATCATGGACACTTTTAGGCATGGATAGGTGGGGGGACCAGGCAGAAAGAATGGGCTTGGCTTGTACTCTTGTCTCCTTAGTCCAATTTGATGGTTAGCCTTGTATTCTAGTCCGTGGGATCTCCTTTATTGACTATTAGCTTTAGGGGTGACACTACATGGGAAACCCCGATTTTGGTTGCATGGTCCCGCTTCCCGACACCACATACATCACCCCCCTCCACTCATTATAACCCCATTCACCATATTTCCCAGTCGGGTCCACATTTGTCCATTGGGTCCATAAGGAGTTAGCCTCCCCTTCCCCTTGTCCACACCTTGGGTCAGGCCTGGAATGATGCCCCAAAGGTTGACGCAGCTAAAAGAAAAAGAAAAAACATAATTTGGCCACTCTCAATAGGAAATGTACCATAAAATACAAAAGATGGTTGGGACATCCACATTTACCACGTGGGAAAAAGCTGTACATGAGCTCTACCCCTATCATTATGGCCATCACCTTGGTTCCTAGGGTCTCTCATATTGACCCTTTTCATCATTAAAGAACCCATGATTGTCCCAATCCCCGGTGGGCGATGAATTGCCCCACCTTAAAAGGGGGTATCCACTGCTGTATCTTACACATCATGCTCTCATCCCCTTGATCCTCGAGCAATTATAAAAGAAAAATCAATAAAAGACAAAAGGCATTTGAAGAAGGGTGGAAAGACAAAGGCTGGGGTAACTCATGTACCACGATTGGTCCCTCCTACATTTATACACCCATAGTGTGGACTTACCTTATAATGGCTACCCTTGTACTGTGGCATGTGGCTTGGAGCCTTCCCCTGATGCCCCAGTCCATTCCATCATTATTTCACATACCACTTGCCAATTGATGGATGTAACATGGACGTATCACCCCCTTTAGAGGTTGAAACCACCTAATATGGTCCTTGGTTAACTTTCTTCTTGAATTTTGAGACACTTGTACATTCTGAAGCCCACTATGGAAGGGCATGCCACTATGAAGTGTCCACTTGGTTCCATGATTTGTAAGCTCATTTACTCAATTGCACTAATGATTGGTCGTATTGGATGGTGAGGGGACGCATTGGATCTTATACAGGATTGCAGGTGGGTCTTCATCTGGGGTTTGGTCTCCCTATATGGGGTCTAAACCCTCCAAGTGTCATATTGGCATTTGTAGGGTGAGCATTGAGAGCCACAGGTCTCCGCCATAGAGAGAAGATTGCCACTCCATGGGATCCTTCAATTTCACTCATGGCATGCTCGTGTTCCACCTATTAGACAAGGATGGTGCACCTTGACCACCTTGCCCAACCGACTCCACTCTTGCAACACACACTTGGCAGTTGATGTAGGGCCCAAATGAGGATGTGTCTCGCCACAAGAGACAATGGGAGGGCTTGTATCATTCTTCTAGCCCTTACAGATGGGATACAGGCTTGTTCGATCCATTTGGAGACCCATGAGGATGTTTTGTGCCCCTAGAGCCACTTGGGGACACCACAAGTTGTTTGCTTGGATATCAAGGGGTCAACCCCTTGATCACTATGTTTGGAGCTCATTCATTCATCTTGGTGCACATTGGACTCCACTAGGCCTCCTCAATGGCCCTTTGACCTATTGTATTTACAATTTTGCCCTCTTAAGAGACTTATTTTTGTATTATAGAGCTATATTAGTGGGCTTGTCACCAAGGAATGTTATTTTGGTAAATTATTTTATTATTTGGGTATTATTAGGCCTAATTAGGCAAATTGAACCCCCTAGGGAGGATATATATATTGAAGTGATGATCATTTCATTTGATCATCACTTGGATTTGGATCATCTGTTTCTTCTGGGAATTTCGCTAGCCTTGTTGATGGACGAATTGTTTTATTAATGCATTTCGATGTTTGGAAGAGCTTAATTCTTGTCTTGGAGCTTCAATATTTTTTCACTTTGATGATTGGAATAATTTCGCTATACTTGTGAGTACTCTTTTCATGTTTTATTTTGTACTTTGTCTCGTGTAATGGTCTATGAAATATTTTTGTTCATGAAGCTGGTGAAGCTCCCCTAATGCTAATGCGAAGTTGCTAATCTTGTCTTTGTGAGGGATTTTTTGATATGATTATTTTGAAGTATGGTGAATTATTGTCCTAGGGGTACATGAATATTCATTACTTGCCTTGATAAGTCATCAATTGCAACACTAAGAAGTGTAAATTCTATTAGTGACCTAATTGCAACTTCAAGAGCCATATGAAGTTACTAGTAGACTCCTTGGTCAGGAATAAGCCTCTCTAAACATTGATCTCATTAGACTCCATTCTCCCAATAGGCTAGGCACTGGTCTAATCTGAGGATCATCAAAAGAAAAGTCTTCTCACCTCTTCTCCTTTTCTAAGGCTTAACCCTAGTAGCCTTCCTAGGGCATCACACAAAATTGTTTCTAACCATAAAAAATCCTTAAAAATCAGCCAAGAACTACGATGGAGTCTTCTTAAGAGGTCCTCCAAATTTAAGGTTAATCTGACGGTGGAATCTCAAGATATTGCAAGCCTTAGCTCAAAGATCGTTTTTCTCTCTAGGTTTCCTTGGGTTAGTACCTTCATTAGGATATTGCATTCAAATTTCAAGAGAAATCTAATTCCTTTGATCCTCTTCTCATCCCTAACTTGGTCAAGTCCATTAGTTTGTTGTTCAACCCCAAACCCTTGATCTTGTTTAGGTCCACCATTCTTGTGGTCCCACAACTTTGTAACTCCAACTTCACTAGGATTGCTTGAAAATCATATCCTTCTAGGATTCCTTGATTTAGGGCACCTCTTATGAAAACATACTTCTCAACACTAGACTCGGGCATCCTCTTAGCCCTTTTTAGAGAGCCATACATCTTGCTTCTAAAGCAAGTAAGCTTATCATCTCAGCGTCTCTTGTGAATAGGCTTTGTAATCACTTTACATCCTATCATTGATCTATCCTTCCTAGTGTTTCTTCTCATATTGGGACTCCTCCCATCGGTGAAAGTCTGTAAAGAGCAGAGAGCTTTAGCTGAGGTGACTGTGGGCTATTACTCCATTGTTGCCACTTGACTTGGTAGTTTCTCTATAGGAACCCCTCCTAGGACCCCCTGCTAGTTTGAGTGGTAATAGGCACCACATGAAAAGTCGAGTTTTTGGAGGACATTTCAACTTCCATAAATTTTTCCACCACCAAACCTACTTCTACGTTTGCATATATATACATATCCATCTTTTGGACTATATCTCCTCCATGGCGAGTGTACCCAACAAAGAGAATCTTCCTCTTCCACATTTATGCGAACATGAGCAGTATTATTCTATGTGTGTCATATTAAAAAGTGCAATATCTTTTCTTGAAATCTTGATTCTTTATAGTATGTAAAAGTTGTCTTGCGAAAATCCATCAAAGGAACTTGGTTCATGCATCCTTTGATTTTAAAATCTCTCACATAGAGAAGTCGCTAGGATTTCTAAGAGAAGAAATTCAATTCTCCACCCTCTTCATCCAAGGCCCTCTATCATTGACCTTGCCATAACTGACTCCATTGCCCAATTAGACAAAGGCACTTGTCTAGTAGGGGTTGATCATTATTATTTTTTCTTTCTTTCTAAAATTTCTCAACAACTAGGGTTAAGGTTAGCTTAAAATCTACATTTTATAGCAATTTTATGTTCATATGTTATTGCCCTATTGGAAGGGATTTCATTTAATAAATAATAAAAGACAAAATGTAGCATTAATTGAATATTTTAACACTAAAATTAGGGCTGACATCTTGATATTTATTGCTATCATATGCATTTTCAACCATAAAACTTTGTTTTTCACCCTAAACTCTTGCTTGCGTTATTGATAGCCTTGACCCTTTATTAATATTTTTTTGATAGGCTATTTTCTAGTACTGCTATATGCCATTGTGTGCCTTAAATCCGCATATTATACAAATCCTAACTTATAGCAGGCTTCTTCTAAATGATAAAGGTCTTAGAGTAGCGTGCTTGAAGTCTAAGCAACTCTTATATTAACTTTTCAAGGATTTCTCGGTACCTTTCCTTCTATTATTAGACCTTGCATCATTATTGTGCCCTTAATTGAATACCTTTCTAGTGATCTTTTGTAGGGAAGCCTCCCTTGTGGGGATAAATTCCACCACTAAACAGTTGGAGAGAAGCCACTGAAGTGATAGTAGTGGCTGATCTCTTGTTGCCACAAGACCTAGGTTGCTTAGTGAGGCTTTGCATTAGTGTAATGTCCACTTCTTGATCCTGTTAGCTTATATTAGGTTATTAACTTATCTGCTAAGTGATTGAATTTTGTGGTTGATTCTTATAAGAATTATTAGTACACATACGAGGTATGTGTGTTCTAGCTACATACCCACACCTTGCATGGATGCATTCGTATCCTGTTACCCCCCAAACTGGGTAACCCCATAGGAGAAAAATTTTCTCCTACATTTGACAGCCAACTAGCCAGCAACCCCCGAAATTGACTTCTTGATAATGATATGCCATATGCCTTCGCCACTGGCATTACACATACACTTCTCACCATCCAATATTCCTCTTAGGGTTGCTACTCAACAAATACTTTGATAATTTTGCAATAAGGTGCTTATACTTGTTGTTTTGGGCATTTAGCATGGATAAAGGGGTGATTTGGAAAGCCGAGCGATCTTGAATGTAAATATGTTCTCTCGCTTTACCAGGGGGTTAATCCTTAGCCCTAGTCTAGTGGGACCTCCCTTGAGGCCTTAGGGTTTTAGGAGGGGTACCACTTGGAAAACCTAGATTGAAATAACGTGTTCATTCTCCCTTACATGATACTTAGCACTTTCCATGTCACATCATAAGCCCTTTATATACCATCTCCATTCTTCGGGTCTAACTTGTCATTGCTTCATTGGGATTTGGCACCATCTTATCCGCATCCTTTGTTAGGGTTGGGAAACATTGCCCTGGAGGTTGATGCAACTAAAAGAATGGAAAAACATAATATGGACACTTTGAAAGAAAAAGAAAGTCAAAATGCAAAAGACGACTGAGACATAAGTTAGCGTGGGGGAGAAAGCCTAGCATGAGCTCTACCCTCCTCATTAGCCATCACCTGGTTCCTGAGTACTTGATGCTCCCTCTCACTAAAAGGAACCCTTGCATGTCCCAACCCTAATGAGCCATAAACAACTTCATCTTAAGGGGTAAAATTGAATGTTATAACATAAAGAGCAAGCTCTGATCCTTGAGCTATGCACTGTAATACAAAGCATTATAAAAAAGAAGTAAAAGGCACACTAGAGTGGTGGAAAAAGCAGGCCAAGCAGGGTAATTTATGCCTCCACGAATGCTACCTCCATTACATCTATACACTCAAGATGTGGACTCCCATTAATGGGTCGCCTGACCATGGCTCTTGGCCATGAAGTCTTTCCCCTCCATTGCCACTCACTTACGCCAACAACTGTTGATTGAAGGGTTAACCTTGGAAATGTCACCTCCCTGTGGGGGCTGGAAGCACCTAATGGGGTTGACTATTAGCCATCCCTACCAAGGTAGGGAACACCTTTATGGGACTTGGTATAGTTAGATATTGGAAGGTGATCCCAATTTGAAGTATTGATATGCCCTTAACATACAAGTTTGGTCCACTTCGATGCTCTATGATCTTAGTCTCTAATGAATTGTTGCTTTCACTTGAGTTTAAGTTGGTCTTGCCAGGTGGTCCCACAACAACACAGGTCTTGAGGGCACTCGCTCCACAGGTACCCACACCCTACAGAAAGATTGATGACTTAGCAGATTTAACGTTGCCCACTTACAATAGAGTGTTGGGCAATATGATGACTTAAGCAGTTGATACACATCCTAGAGTACCCCCAAGACCCAAGACGTTGATCTCCTTTTGCATAGCACAAAGGATTCTTGATGATTGCACCATTGGACCCAACATGCCCTAGGCTGGCCTTGATACTACTTGATGGGCAAGCCATGATTAAGAGCCTAGATGAGGATGGTCTTCCATAAGATGATTAGGGAGGGCTTGTTGCACTTGATGGTGCCTTAATGTTGGAAAGAAGAGGCACTATGTTGACCATTGGAGACCCATGGAGATGATGTGGGGGCACCTCAACTTGATCTGGGACCTTTGGAGCTGCTTTAATATTGGATTTGAGGATTAATCCTCAAATTATGGATGATCATGATGTTTGGAGACACTTTCAGCCTTCCTTTCATGATGAACGAGCATTTGGAGCCCAAAATGTGCATGACGTCATCATATTATTGGCTTACAACTCACGCATGTGGGTCCATTTTGGCATTATTTCATGTTGGTATATGACAATGATTCTTTTGACTCCTTGACTTTATGACAAAACCTAGAAGAACAAAATGACTTGAAACGCATGCTAAAAAATAATAATAATAATTTTTTCCTTCTCTTTTACATCAAATACATAAAATCATGAGTACACAAAATATTATGAAGACCGAACCTAGTTACTTTTTTCAACAATCATAACGAACATTGTCAAAATACCAAGGCCTTGACAAGTTAGCTCTATCTTTCCACTAGATCGGAGCACAATGTGAGGAGGCATACATTTGGACACCATTGCCTTTTCCAGGTGATCCCCACCTGAGTGTTCATCAAGGTATGTCCTCACAAGACCATTTCCTAATCCATTGTCACAATACTTGACACAAGGAAATGTCGGTCCTCAGGACTATTCTTATCTTAGATCAATGTACTTGACTTATGACGGTTAGTCTTGGTTACCGTACAGATCTTCAAGAATGTTGGTGTTTGATGCTTATCCAATCCACCATTCTCCCTACCAGTGTTCATGCACTAGGCTTATGACTGTTAGTCTTGGCCACAGTACGTGACACATGGAAAACACGGTGTCCACCCTCACTCCCTCTTAACGAGGGAGGTGATATCTACAAGCCCAAGCTTGTGTCGGAAGTACTCATACTTCCCTTATATCAGCTGCCTGTTCTTTCGTGGAGATCTGTTCTAGCTTCTCGGCTCCTATTTCCATCGTACTCTCGAATCATAAAGCGTTTTGACCTTCCTGGTTCTCTGATAATCTTCATGCAGTGTTGATCAATATCATAATCGAATCCAACATGTCATCAAGTAGTCCATTAAACACCTTATGGAGCCAAACTTCCTCACAACTGATTGTACAAGCCTTCACATCTTCTTCCTTTGCATTGCAACAAAATTCTTGCTTCATATTCTTGCAGAAAGCCATATCAGATCCCAATCATCATTAGTGTCTCTCCTCATCATTAGCACTGCCAGTTCAATAGCTGTAACCTCAAGTCCCAAGTTGTAAGATCCTTCATGTCAACTTCTGCATCCAACTCCCTCTAGAGTCAATATTTCTTCATGTGTCCTTCCTCTTCAAATTTCGAGATCTTTAATTACGACGCTTCTTCAAAATCTGGAGTAATTCTTTTGAGGCAATCATCTTCACTTGATCCTCTCCCTTTTACTGGGAGAACCTTCAAACTGCTCTCTGTTTTTGCAATCACGTTCTTCATGCTTTGCTATGTTCTTTCCATCTTTTCATTTGTTGTCAAGTCTTGAATAATACTTATACTGCTGAATTTATTTTTGAGGCTATAAAAGAACAAATATTAATAAGCAAAGTACAAAGACAATAGCAATAATAGTAATCAAGGAGAGTGCTTATCTTTTGAGGAAGTTCAACTCCCTCTTAATCTTGGACCTTTTCATCAAACTTGTCCTCACATCAATATGATGTCATTTTTGTCATTCTCAAGAGCTAGGGCTTCTTCTTTCAGTGGAAATGATTATGTAGGGTTTGTTCCTAGGGCTTTCTAAATCAAAATCTTCGCTAGGGTTTACAAACCCTAGATTCCCAAAGTCTTCAAGGTCTGCCATTTAAGAATTGCAAATTTTACAAGCATACTAATGAGTTAGTTGCAAAACCCCAGAGATGCTATTGACAAGCCTTCTATGAGATGGAGTTCATTTCATTCATTGATTACAAAAACTTAGTCTACATATGCAAGGGGAAACTTCAAATGCTATATCAACGATCTCTAATATATTTATACAGACTCCTATATAATAAGTCACCATCTTTTAAAGGAGCATAAGATCGTTAGCTTGATCATGACTTAGAAACTTAATATCACAGGTCACTGGTTGCAAAGAAAAATTATACGTACCTCTACTACCTTACCTTATCCATTTTTGTAGAGATCCAGTCCTTGGACATGTCTTCAATTGTCATGTATTATCTTCCTTCAACAGATATACCTTAGACCTTCAATCTTCGAACTAGAATGCTGACCATAGAGATTTCCTTGGGCTGCTTACAATGTACTTTCTACATATATTGTCTATAGAGGAGGAGGAGGCTTTAGTTTCTTCATAATCTTTAGTCTCTTCAGATATCTTATCACAGTTCTTCCACAGTGATCACAAAATAACAAAAATAACCCTCCCGGTTTTTTCCACTATATACGTCTGACAAGGTGATCTTTTAAAGGGTCAATTCAAAATGTCACAGGTCTATCCTTCATTGTAACATGGTCAACTTCAGAGGTCAACAAACTTCTGTGTTTAGCATATATTATGTCGTAACGTCCCTCAGGTCTACTCACAGGTTGCCACAAAACTCAGATTTTTCATAGAGAAATTCATAATATGTGTTCCTGAACTTGACTACTCAGAAAATTTCGTATGCCTTGTATGGTTCGGAACTTGGACAGTTGTTTTGTTACTCTTGAATCTGTCATTAATATACCTTCCATGCTCAGTCTAGTTATTTCGGATGTCACAGGGATAAAGCTTGATGTAGGTTGAGTTTCCACAGACTTTGGATTTCTATGATCATAGTCTTTTTTCATAGGGAGATAAAACATTGTTTCCATGCTTCAGATTTACTTCGTACTTCTTGTCATGTCTCTTAGATGCACTGTTACATGCCTCAAGAATTCCATAGGAGTATAGTTCCAGATTTCACCTTTAGACTTAGTACCTTTATATCTTAGACCTTTACTTCTGATTTTTCCTGGCAAATTTCCTAGAGCGAGTAGCCTTAGATGTATGTGTGTTGATGAGTTTCAAATATTTTCTTTTCACAAGCGGATAGATGCTTCTCCACATGGTTCCAAAGGGATAAAAACTTGCTTCAAGGTGTTCGGAGGCTTGCCTTCGATCAACGTCACAAAGTGTTCTAGTCAGTCCTGCAAAGTATGCCATGATTTGTCCACAAGATGATTAACCAATATGATTATATATGCACATATATATACTTCTGAACTTTGCATCAACATAGGAGATTGTCCCTCAGAAACTTGTATCATCATGTATCTCTGAAACTCACACTATAATAGAAGAATGTCCCTCTGAAATTTGCTTCGTCATATATCTCAGACTAGCTTGGATTCTGCAGAAGGTGTAACCTTAAACTAGCTCACATAGGTGCCATAGGAAAGTTGTATTATTACAGGAAAGCTGCCACAGGAACTTGCATCTTCTGTCACAAAAGCTCGCATTATCTGCTGTAGGAACTCATATATACATGGAGATGTATGTACTCACAGAGATGACATTAAAATATATAGTCCTTCTTCCAAGAGGCGTATCTCAGAATTCTCTGTCACAACTGCAACTCACAGAAGTTCGAATCTCAGTCTAGGATAGTTCGGATCATTGCCATAGAGTGGTAGTCACAAAATTATGATTATAGATTTTGGCCTTCACCTCAGGTTACAAATCACAGAGAATTTTGTTTTCCTTTGAACAATGATTTGATTGCAAATATAAGATGTTCTTCCATGCTTTGATCTGCTTCTTTTCTTCTTACATACCAAACTTAGTCTTGATTAGGGCTTCTTTAGTGGTGCTCCTGCCTTCACCGTAACTCTGATACCATGTTGAGAAACTAAGTGTAGGAGATATTAGGCTTGATTCCTCTTAACTTGATGTTTACTTATGAATGTTAGATTTCTTCTTATTGTTTGTTATGTCTTCTTCATCAAGCAACTATCCAAATGTTCAATCAACCAGGAAAATAACAAGACAAGAGACATCAAATTAGACTCCAAACCAGGGCAAAACCCCGCAAGGGGGAAATCTCAACAATCCTTCTCTTATACAATCAGATCAAAATGAGATATCCAAGACCAAGACCAAGACTCAAAATTGCCACCAAAATTCCAAGCCCAACCCTCTTCCAAGTCACCTCCAAAGTCAAAGTCAACATAGGTCAAAGTTTCAAACTGGTCAACTTCCTGAAATTTCGGTCCTGTGGTAGCACAGAAAAATTTGTAGAATTCTGTTCTCATCAGAAATTCGGTCAATGAAAGGATTATTCTTCTTGTTTTTAACTTGGCTTTCTCTCTCTTGTGATTTCTGCTCCTTGTTCTCCTTTGCATGGTTCAAATGTACTACTTCTTGTGTGATTGGATGATCTCCCAAATGAGTCAAACTGCCGCTTATATATAGCTATCCAGGAGGGTAAAATAGGTGGCTCTTGGAGGACTGGGCAAACTAGTTCCAAGGAGGGCCGACTTGTACATTTGGTGGACTTATGACTTAAAAAAAAATTCAAATTTCATTTTCTTACAAATTTCCAAAAGGGACATGATTCAAATGCATTTTCTTTTGACTCATAATAAATCCTTTTTGACTCTATAAGTATGAAGAACATGCTCTGACCAAAACTAAATGCAATAATGAATATAATAAATACATCAATGATAGTTTTACATTATATTATGAAGATCGACACCAGTTACAATTTCAACATCCTCAACATAATGTATCTTCATCCCTCCCTTTGTTATAATTTCATTAAGCCAAAATCCCTAATCCTAACCTCCTAAGTAATCAATGGCTAGAATTAAATCCTAAGCCTCACTTGAGATCAATGGTTGATATTATATGTAAGTTGTTGATTTTCTAGTGCAAAGAGGACTAGTACAATTTTTCAAACTGATAACTATTTCCAGGGATACCATTTGACTTCTTAGAGCATTCAAATCATTAAACAGTAATACTTGAAAAATTTCAACTATAAACTTCAATAGAGCAATAAAGATCACATAAAACAATAAATCAAGATACAACAAAATTTCTTGGGACAAGACCCTACAAGTGGGAAAACCCAGTAATCTTTCCTTATGAGAGAGAGAGCTCAATTCATCAAAATGTACATTAGACTATTCCAGTCAAAATGCCAATGTCTAACTTCGATATTTCCATGTCAAAAACAGCCAAAGGAGAGAAAAAATCAACGCTGGTCCACAATAAGTTTGGACAAGAGGGCCGAATTTTGACCTAAGGATTTTGGTTAAAGGAGCTGAAATTCGTCTTGCAATTCCACAGTCAACTTCAGTCTAACTGCAACAGTTGATCACAGAGAAACTTAACCTCCAAATCCAGTGAAAAGCTTAGTTAAACAACAACAAGAATACCCATGTCAACATTGGTAAAAGACAGGAATAAGAGAAGTCAAACTTTGCTAGAAACTTCAATCTCTAACTTCGATATTTCCAAGTCAAAACCAGTCAAAGGAGAGAGAAAAAATCAACGCTAGTCCACAATAAGTTTGGACAAGAGGGCCGAATTTTGACCTAAGGCTTTTGGTCAAAGGGGCCGAAATTCGTCTTGCAATTCCACAGTCAACTTCAGTCTAAGTGCAACAATTGATCATAGAGAAACTCAACCTCCAAAATCAGTCAAAATCTTAGTCAAACAACAACAAGAATACCCAAGTCAACATTGGTCAAAGACATAAATAAGAGAAGTCAAACTTTGCTAGAAACTTCAATCTTCTTTCTCCTTCACACGTGTGAACAAAACTCCTTGTGTTGGTCGAATGAGTGAGTGTGATGCGATGCCAAATAATGTCAACGAATGCCCAATATATATGTGAGTTAAGAGGTATGTTTTGACCAAAGGGTCAAACCCCTTCAAGTGGTGTGGCTGACTTGGACAGCTGGAAAATAATAATTTTCTTCTTCAATTTCGACTATGAATACTGACCAAAGCTATCAATTTTCAACACTCCCTCTTAGCTAAGGAGGTACTTTTCATTCTCTCTCTCAAGATCAATCTCCCCAACGAATCCATTGGTCTCTCAGTAATAACCCAAGGAAGAGATCAAATGTGCAAGTCTCATCACAAGGAAAGATACATAGCATCAAACTCATCCCATAAGCCAAAAACCAATGGCATCAAGGTCAACACCCAACTGACCATGGGATCAATCAACGAGGCCAAACTCTCCAATCACATATGTAAATTTTTGTAGATGTTCTATGCTAAGAGCAATTTCACTTTTCTCACAGCAATCATACAAGTAGTTAAGCAAAATGCAGATAGAACATATAAGCAGATCTTACAGAAGACAAATCAGAAACAAGAAAAATGTGTGTGTTCGTTTCGGCGGTCAACAGGATGCTTCAACCAGCAAAGTCTCCTTTAGTCAGCCAGCCCAGCATGTGTCACAACAACCCTCCAACCAGTAGATGAGTCAACCCAAGTCAATTCTACAAAAGTCAACGTTGTACTGAAAAGTCAATGCAGGGGCAGCGAGCTAAAAGTCAACGCAACAACAAAACGGTCAACCCTTTTACCTCGATTTTTGTGCCAGGTAGTACGACCTTCAAAAATCGAACCTTCCACAAGTTTTCAGCTTGATTGGACCAAGCGTTGACCAAAGTCAATGCTGGTCAAACTTTCTGCGAAACCCTAGCAGCAGAAAATCGTACTGCAGCTCAACCGTACGGTCTGTCCTCTTCGTCCTTCCCACGTGTGGCTGAAATTCGTCCTCCAGGTAGCTCGTACTCTTTAGGATGAGAGAGGAAGATGTGAGTTGTGTTGTGTTTTAAATTCTCTCCAACTTTCCCTGTATTTATATCCATCAATGAGGGTGTGTGACACATCTGTTGGGCATGTGAGCCTACATTACAAAACTGGCTGACCTTGCAATATAATTTATAAGAATAATAAATTCAAAATATAAGTTCTGCTCATCGGATTAAGACTATTTTTATATGGATTTTACACCTCTCAGAAAGAGGAATCCAACAAAAATATTAGCCTCTTAATCTGAGCATCAGAACATGGAGTTTGGACCTAGTTGTCCAAATTTAACACTCCCTCTCAACTAGGGAGAACTCCATCTATTAGTGCAATCAACATCGTGAGTCATCCCGCCGAAACTTGCTTTGCTGGCTTCTTTATTTCAGAACAGAAGTGGGTCAGTCACAAAGACATCATCCCCCGACTGACATAATCAGTCCAGAGGTCCCAGACCTCACAAATCTTGATCCCAGATCAAGTGGTTGGACCATGCCATCCTAGATAGAGAGTACGGCAATCTCTGATGCGTCCATCAGTCTTTGCTAATAGTCTCTAGCTTTTCCACACCTCATTGGCCAAATGAGAGGTACTTCCCATGAGCCCTGAACTCAATGGGTAGGATGCATACGGGGCACAAATAAATGAGTGGCGAACCAGCTCAATAATCACAAGGGTGGGGCAGAAGCATTATGAGTGCTTATAGCTCCGAGAAGCTATCCCCAAAGCCCCCCAGAGCTCCCAGAGCTCATCGTCCAACAGGACCCACATCATAGGGTCTTTCCACGACACCAAGACTCTCACGGAAGGTTAGGAACTTGACCTTCCCCAGGGGCTTAGTGAGAATATCCGCAACCTGCTCATCAGTTCCTATATGATCGAGCCTTACGGCGCCTCGCTGTACCATATCCCGGATAAAGTGGTACCTGATATCAATATGCTTGGATCGGTCGTGGAACATAGGATTCTCAGTCATACGAATCCCACTCTGATTATCACAGAGTATCACAGTGGTATCTAGCACATGTTGGAACAGCTCACTAAAAAGCTTCCTCAACCAAACTGCTTCACAACAGGCCATACTAGCAGCAATGTATTCGGCCTCCGCGGTGCTCAAAGCCACCGACTTCTTCTTCCTGCTCATCCATGAGATCGAAGCAGAACCAAGATTGAAACAGCATCCAGATGTGCTCTTACGATCCACCACACTGCCAGCCCAATCGGCATCAGTATATCCACGGAGTATCACACTCCCGGCAGTGTATCTCAGCCCATGGTTTATCGTGCCCCGAAGATATCTCAAAAGATTCTTGGCACCAACCCAGTGAAAATGATGAGGCTCAACCATCTGTTGACTCAAAGTATTCACTGCAAAACATATGTCCGGACGGGTGTTCACTAAGAACATCAAAGCTCCTATGAGTTGACGATACTCAGTAGGATTGGCCAAGATAGGCCCTGCAGCGCTGCCACTCAACTTCTTAAAGTTGAGTTCCATTGGTGTCGACACGGACTTACAGTCCACCATCCCAAATCTTTCCAGAAGCTTCACAATATATTTTCCTTGAGAAAGGAAAATCTCTCCAGGTCTCTGCCAGACCTCCAGGCCTAGGAAATAGTGCATCAATCCTAGGTCTTTCATCTCGAACTCAGCAGCAAGCTCCCTCTTACATTGATGAATGAGAGGGTCATCACCTGTCAGGAAGAGGTCGTCCACATATAGCACTAGAATGAGAGGCTTTCCTTCCACAACCTTGAAGTAAAGGTTTGGATCAGCATTGCTTCGAGTGAAGCCCAGCTTCATCAAGTAACTATCCATCCTCTCATACCAAGATCTGGGTGCTTGCTTTAACCCATAGAGGGCTTTCTTCAACCTGCAGACATAAGTGTCTCGATCTTGAACTTCAAATCCCAGAGGTTGTTCTACATACACCTCTTCCTTTATTGCACCATGCAGAAAAGCGGTCTTGACATCAATCTGATGAAGACTCCATCCTTGCGTAGCAGCAAGGGCTATGATGGATCGGATGGTGGTATATCGAGCCACAGGTGCAAATATATCGTCATAGTCAATTCCTTCCTTTTGAGAGAAGCCACGGGCAACAAATCTTGCCTTAAACTTTTCAGCAATCCCATCAGATCCATGTTTAATCTTGTAGAGCCATTTAGCGGTGACAACAGATTTGTCCTTCGGTCTCGGGACCACATCCCAGACATCATTCTTCAAAATAGCCTCGTATTCTTCATGCATAGCATCCTTCTAGACTTGATGCTTGATGGCTTCCTCAAAAGATCCAGGTTCAGATTGTATAATAGTACTCATGGCAGTTGGATACCCTTGGTATCTACACGGCTTCTTGCTTTCTCGGAATGTCCCCTTTGGGGCAGCATGACCCTCAGCATCTTCGAGGGTGTCCCTGAGCCATGATGGCCTCTTTCCTAGAGAAGGGGAAGGATCAATAGGGTCCATTGGCCCTTCAACATCAGGCATAGTCTCATCCTGGGGTTCTTCCAGATTTCCAGGGCTTTCTTCATGATTTTCTTCAGATCTAGGAAGATCTACTACTTTCTTCAGGGAAGCATCTTCGTTAAAAGTGACATCATGGCATCCCTTTGACCAGGTACATAGACTCTATATGCCTTAGAAGTCTCACTGTAGCCCACAAACATTCCTTTCTTCCCAGTAGCATCCAACTTACTTCTCTTTTCTTTCAGCACATGAAAATAGACAGGACATCCAAAAATTCTAAAATGTGAGACATCAGGTTTCTTACCAGAGAAAACCTCTTCGGGAGTTTTGGAGTCCAAAGCGGAATGAGGGCATCGGTTTTGAATGTACACGGCAGTATTTGCAGCTTCTCCCCACAGAAACTTTGGTAGACCCTGGTCACATAGCATGGCACGGGCAACTTCCACAATAGTCCTATTCTTGCGTTCAGCAACACCATTCTGCTCAGGAGTGTATGCAGTGGTAGTCTCCCTCTTAATGCCAGCTTCTCTGCAAAAGTTTTTGAACTCATTTGACTCATATTCAGTGCCATTGTCAGTCCTCAAAATCTTGATCTTCTTTCCGGTCATATTTTCCACCAAGGCTTTGAAGGTACGGAACAACATGAAAGCCTCATCCTTCTTCTTCAAGAAGTATATCCAGGTTTTGCGAGAGAAGTCATCAGTAAATGTCATATAGTAAGAACATCCCCCCCAGGGATGTTACAGGCAATATACCGGAAAGATCAGAATGGACCAGTTGCAATATCTCAGATGTCTTTGTGACACTTGAGGGGAAAGGTCCCCTTGTATGTTTTCCTTCAGCACAGCCCTTACATACACCTTCATGATTATTTCCAAAATCAGGCATCCCTGTCACCACCTTCCTTGCTTCGGGAAGAGCCTTGTAATGAAGGTGTCCAAATCTTCGGTGCCATAGTTCGGTTTGACGGATAGTATCACAAGTCATAGCTCCCAACGGACTCCCTCCAACCTGGTAGAGTGTACCAACTCTAAAACCAATTGAGATAGCTTCCTTGAAGCTCTTCTTCCACATGAGTACCTTTCCCTCAGAGAAAGTTACATTGAATCCTTTGTCTTCCATGGCAGATACAGACACAAGGTTCTTCTTCAATTTGGGTACATAG